>JASAND010016430.1:0-38411 GCA_030248195.1 Trissonchulus latispiculum | reverse complement strand
GAACTTCTACATGAGTGCTTTTAGTAGAGAAATTGAAAAGAAAATCGTCTGAGAGGAGCCTTGAGAAAAGTCTTAAAGCAATCAAAGTTGACCCCAAAATTACGTAAGCTCTGTCGACGTCATGCTGGGTCGGTTCTCTCTCGAGAAATAGAGAGAACCGACGAAAACAGGTATACGGTAGAGAATCAGCGATTGGTCAATTCAAAAAATTAGAACGCCCTCTATCGGGGGTGCGGCTGAAGTTCAGTTCGGGGAAAGACCTGAACTTCAGTCTTGGGTTGGCAACCGAAGTGTTTGGTCGTTTGTACGTGTTTCGATTCACCTGTGATTTTTCTCTCTGTCGGCTGTGTGCCGTTGGCTTGGGATAGCCTTTACTGTTGTGGTCGCGAAGACCGTCAGCTCTCATTCTGAGACTGACCTGGAGTTATCGGATTGTGTGATTAATTTTACTGTTGCCACCCGGACCCACTGAGTCTTATTTGCACCTCTGTTATTGGATTTTGCCAATCGCTGCCTCTACCGGAACCTAGCCAGCCTGCTTCATCACTCTTGGACCACCTGGAAGGTAAAGTCGTAAGTTCGAGAGAGTCTGAACCGATGAAAACTTGTTTGAGACTTTTTCAGTGAGAATTTCAAAAAAACCTAGGCTCACCTGTGTATTCTGTCTTTCAACTATCTGACTGTCTTGTAATGTATGTTGTGAGGTCTACTAACGGAATAATGTGCCCTGTACTTATTGACGTGAATGTTTTGATGTATAACTTTTGTAACTATATCTCGACGGCGGAGTAATCTGATTGCGTAATTTTCTTTGTATACGTAGATGAGATTTGTAACTGTTTACAGTAGCTAGAATTATTAAAACCTTGTAAAACACAAACGACTAATTTTGATTAGGCCTACAGTTAGATATTGGAAATTTTAGGTGAACCGGTAAATACGATTCTAACGGTATAGGCTGAGAACTGAACCCCTGGTATTGTATTTGCATTGAAATAGTGGTTTTGGGAGGCTAAAAAGGAGTTGAACCAGTGCTCTGTTATACGGTGAACAAGACTAGTAGACCCCATTTTATTACATTAATACATGCTGTGAAAGTAACTACGAAATATGATTATTTTCAAAGAAAAAAGGGATCTTTTCAGGATAACTCCCCCAGGCCCAGATTTCACAAAACTTGACTAAATGAGTTGAAATTTGGTATGGGTATGTGTTGGACAACGCTGAGTTCAAATATCGCAAAACTTTTTGATTTCGCGAAATTGGATTTTTCGATTCGTAAGGGGGACCAAGGGGGATAGAAAAATTTGTTGTCCTGGATTTTGCTGAAAAGTTGTATTCAGGGGTTTTCCAGGTCGCAGAACACGAATCTGAAGGTCGTTTTTCGATTAAGCATTTCGTTAGCTCAGTATAAGCTTACATCTTAAGCTTAAGTCTTCAGCTTATACTGAGCCAACGAAAAGCTGAATCGAAAAACGCATTTCAGATTCGTGTTCTACGGCCCCGAAAACTTCTACATAGGTACATCTTTTCAGCAAAATTTTGGCCGAAATGGCTCAAAACAAGGAGAACACTTGATGAAAACCGTGCATAACTGTTTAACAGTGACAGGTATACCATTTGAATGGTACACAGTGCCTGACGCTCCCGTCTTGGACTTATCAAGGGTATTACATCAACATTTTGGTTGCAGCGCTACTCACGGGAAACAAAACCACTGCGATGTAAGGCCTGATACAAGAACAGGAGTAGGACAATTTATCTCTCTTATCGTTTTTATATTGATTAGGATTCTGAATAATATGCCAAAAGCAATGACTTGACATTTATGTTGCTTCTGTGCCCTATGAATACAGTTCCTGCTCTAAAAGCTACAACACTTCACTCTTTGTCTTCAGAAGTAAGTAGGTTGGAAGACGGTTAGCGCATTAGGCTCGGAGCATTCTTGTTTACGACATTCTGTCCCGTTTTTCTTCAAGTCAAACTACTTTAGTCATTACCTAGTGTTTATGACTGAAGAAACAGTAAGGTACTTTGAAGATACCGTGCTCAGTGACTCCCTAGTTACTTTCATTATTTTTCTAAAAAAAGTTCGTAAAATAAATAGCACACATTTAACTGAAGAACCACACATCTAAGAACACAGCTAACTACCCACACAAACAACTACTTTTTGCATAATTGTTGCTCAGAGTCAGAATCATTCTGTTTTTCTGCAAATCTCTCTCTCCCTCAATCATATAAGTCATTAGCAACCAGATTACGTAACTGTGAATGCTTATTATGACAGTTCAAAAACGCCTTCGCCCATTCCTGTGCGACTGTGTAGAGGATTCTGAGTTGTTTGTTATCAACTGCTATCAGTCGCCTACTTTAACAGAAACCTGTAACTCCTAATCCAGATTGTTAAGAATCGCGAGTCGCGACGTATCTATCTGTGTCATAAGACATACTATGTTGCACGTCTTAGGTATCAAATTGCCTCCAGACAAAGATAGCTCATGCCAAAAATAACTAAAAATGGCCAAAGAATGGGAACGTTTTGTTGCAAAGCGGTCAAATTTAGTATTTTGATCTCAATTCTGTGCAACGGCAATCACACTGTATCACACATCACACACTATTTCCACACGAGTTTGCCAACAGTGCGCACGCATGCGCAAATGTTAATAACTACTGATCCTGCCCACTCATACAGAGAGTTCTGAAGCTAATAACTTTCCAGTAGGAGAGTTTGAAATAGTTCACACCTTCTCCACCTACCTAAACGGTTTCACTATACCTTCTTTATGACGTAAAGTTGCTCCTGAACCCAAGCTATTAAGTGGCGCTTAGTTAGAGCCAACGAGTGAAGCAATTATGCTGCCGTAAATCTATTTAAGGATTTAGTTTTACCCAAACAGACGGAAGATGTGCCCCTTCTTCCGTGATATCGCAGAAATCTCGCAGCTTTCTTATCGGTCTCTGTCGTGTAACGACAGGCCTGCTTGCCTGCGGAGCAGTAGGTTGATGGTTCGATTTCCGGCACCCAGCATTGTCAATTTCATTTTTATTCTTCTATTTTTCCAGTCGTAATCGTAATGTAAGAACTAGTCAGATGTAATGTAAATGAGAAAGAAGAAGAAAAATTCGGACCTCCGGTGGGACTCGAACCCACGACTTTTTGCACACTAGGCAAACGCTGCCGACTGAGCTACGGAGGCACAGTCTCATCAAGCTTTGTCGGAATTCGTGTACCAATGTACATGACTTTCACAACGTGAACCCACGTAAAGTAGAAACAAAATGGAGGAAGAGCAAGCTCACAGATATAAATGAGAAAGAAGAAGAAAGTCATGTACCATGTCATGTCATGAAATGAAACTGTCACTTCACCAGATGAAAGGTCATAAAATGCATTCATTGTGCAGGAAACTGATCTGTAGTATCCAAAGACATTCTGAGAGCAAAGATATAAGTGAACTGATATGCTGTAACGCAAAAGATGCGTCAAATCAAAACTTTTTAAATTTTAATCTTTTAAATGATGCGGCTAATGAAAACTTTTTGAAATCAATTTTTATTCTGCTGCAATATCCTTCAGCATTTTCTATGAATTTTTCCTGACAAAAGTCTGATTTACTACAATTATGCATAAGATTTCCACATTTTCATGTAAGCAGTTTCCTGTCAAGCCAATTATGTAGTTATGGTCCTCTCGCCTCAATTAACAAATCCTGTCCGCCTAATACTAGTCCAGGTGAAAAATTCTGTTCCTCGTGTTCCTCCTCCTCATTTTTGATGACTGACTTTTTAGCTAAAGAAGAGTCATAGTTAATGCATACGTTTTTTAGTTTTTTAAATTTGGCTTGAAGCCAAGTCTGCTTTCTGTCCGTGATCTTCGTCTTTCCGCTTCTTGTCGTTCCTGTCAAAGGAACAGTGGAAATGTTTCATCTGTAATGTTATTATTACTGTACTAGATCGTGCTATGGAATATCTGACAATAAGGTTGCTTTTAACCTTTCAGATATCAATAGTTCAAATAGAGAATTATCTGCTTGATCACTTTGCGACACATAAGGATGATTAAGTATTATGGCAAAAGTACTGTGTAGTATTATGTATTTTCCCCTTTTGTGACAATGCAAAATGCCTAGGTATAGTTTTCTTGCCAGGCTTCTAATAGTCTACGCTTGTTGTTAGGTGTAGGACTAGGCCTAGGCGTGGGTGAAGTTACTGATGTAACTTTTCTACAGCAATAGTTTCACTTCTGTAAAGACCTGCGAAAGTATCTACTAACGTCTTACTTAATAAAGGGGAAACTTGAGAAGGCGTCTTTTGGTATGACGTTGGCATTGTCTTTCCCGCGGTTTATGTTCTTTTTACTGAGCAACAGCAAAAGGTACTGGTACTATCCTGAATAATATTTAAATGTATTGTGATCTTAGCTTAACACATCACAGCTTACAGCTTATAGATATAGCTTGGTTATTATGGTATGATATTATAGATAGACGGAACTTAACTAACAACATTTTTTAACATTTTTCAATAACTTCAATTCTTTTCAACAAAATGTTTCCAACAGTTTGTGTATTGACCTGGAGCTCAACACCTCCCCCCAGCGGCGTCCCTCACACCCCCCCCAGAACTTCCCCTCCTGCACATGACTGACAGGTACCCAAGTGACCTGGGATGAAATTTTAGGGAAATGGCACAACTGGCACTGGCGCCGACTTCCCCTAATTTTTGGTATTTCTGGTTTTAATTTTTAATCGAACACTCGTTTCGTGAGTGAACAGAACAACGCCTTCGCAGGAAACTGAGAGATGGAAGACTCTTCAAAAATCATTCCTGAGTTAACCTATTGCGAAAACCGGGCAGAAACACGACAAGGATTAAACTAGTGAAACATATTCATTTCTAACTCCATTTCAGATACTCATCTTTACCCTACTCTACTCTTCTTCACTTTACTGTAATTTTACCTTACTCAACTCAATTTTTCTCTACTCATTCGACTTTTTTACTAAAATAACCCTGCGCTAAGCTGTTGGCACTGAATTCACGTGACGTTTAGGTTTTCTTGAGTAACCAACCAGCTGTCATGCGATCGGCTAATGTGAATTTTTCAGCTCTTTTTTTGTGTCAGGTGTTTTCTGCGACAGAAAGCCAGTCACAGCTGATATTAAATCTACCCACCGGTTTTTTCTAAGCCATTGTGGTGAACTTTAATGAAAGATTCAAATAAATGAAAGCCTAAAATTTCTTACTTTCTAATTTTTTCTTTCTGTTTCCAGTTTTCTAATTTCTTAGAAATCCTTTTGATTCTATACGTTTTCCACGGCCAAATGAACCCAGCTGTTTCAAATACGCTACTAAACTCTGATCAGAAAATATGAAACTTTATTCACTCCCTTTTGTCAAAGATTTGCGTGGGGGGAGTAATATCCTGGAACAGTATTACTTTCTAAGATTACTCAATGGTATATGACGTATAAGAAGTGACGGGCTTCCCTTTGATCCCGGCTATCTGCGCCAAAGGCTTGGAGAATGTCGAAAGACGCTGTGCTGCCACTGCTATTCGCAGGAACACTTTATGGCAGTCATACAAGTCAGAGCGAAAGGCTAAGTTTACCATTGTGCGGACAGCACGCACTACGCAGGCTACATGGCGAGAGTTATACTGGAGAGAACCAAATGTGGATACTACATACATAGTTTATGTCTGGCGGCATTATCAGAGGGAGACAGCCGTTCGTAGCTAAACCGACTTTGTCTGCTTAAACAGAAAGATTTAAATTTGATTTTAAACAGTTTGAGCGGAGGACAAAAACAGGTTTAAATAGAAATGATTTATAATTTAGGTCGTTCTTAGTGAACAGGATTAGAGAAGGTTAGCCATTATTTTCTGGGTAAGATATGTAGCTCATTAATAACTGGAAAGACATTACGCATGGCTACTTAGCTGATTAATTAGGAAAGCCAATATGGTGGCTAAGAAGACTTGTTTCGCACTTTATCAAAAGAAATCATGAAAAGCTTTTCCAGCTAACTAAGACACTGCTTGGTAACAAGCACGTAAACTGAATTTTTCTAGTATTTCGTTGACTTTCTACAATTTCAAAGCCGAGCCTGACCGGCCGGTTAACGACAGACCGACCGTTCGTTTTTCGCCCGACCGGTCAACAAAATTAAATGGGCGAGGGTGTTTCGTGAGCGTTCATGTCAGAGTACAGTTACGCAATGCTATGAAGAGAAGCCTGCCTTTATTTATTTTCCATCTTGAACAGAATAGAATTATAAACTTTCTTTCCAGGGCATTTTCCTGCTGTTCCACTTTTCTACTCATCTTTCCTACCAGCCTACCCAGCTGTCTATCCTTAACTGGTCGGTAAATGGGTACCACTGCGGTGGGAAGGTAACAGGAGTCTGTGTTCTGGCGTAATGCCTGATGAAGGGCTGGCCCCCCTTCCACAGATGTAGTCAACATTAGAGTTGTCGCTCCTGGCTTCGGGCTGTGAATCCGGAGATAAGCACCGGCACCCTATAACCTTCTGTAGGTTGGAGTTCTCTCCAGGGGTCACTTTACCTTTACCTTTTACTCATCTTTCATTTCATCTCCTGATTTCAGCCAAATTTTCCAACTTTTCATCAATGAAATTGGCAAGAAGATGCAGGAGGTTATGAATCTTTAATTGCTATTTGAAACTTTTATCAGCTGAATTATCACTGTAGGGTTAACAACAGGATCGGATAACAGCTAGCGTGATTAATTACCAATCTAGGACTCACTTTTTCAGGGGAAACTGAACCAGCAATTTCACTGAATTTCCCAGAAAATTGATGTCACTTTTTAGCCCAGAAAGAAGTTTTTCAGGTCAAACTTTTGTCGGTCAAATTTCGCATGCCCTTTTCGTGAAATCAAAACAACTTTCATTTTCTATCCGGTAATATCAAGTCTAGCTTTCAGTATGGCGCGCCAGTTAAAACAGTAGAGTTATAACTCGTTTAATCCAGCAGGAACTGTCTAAACTCGATTTAATCTAATGCTCAAAAAGGATTAAGTTAATTGTAACCGTGCTATAAGGCCACTGGTTGAACAACTATTTTATTTCCCTACGTATTGTTAAGATTAACATAAACGTATAAATAGCAAACCTAAAACAATAATTAAATGAGTACACAGTAGATTCATTATTTCATTATTGCTATTATTATCTGAGCTTCAGCTTTCAGGTTTCATCACGAGTTTACAGGTTTAATCCGAGTATTTTGACCGCTCATGAAATGTAGCAATCGCTTTTTTCTGTAGCTGACTACTTAGCACTAACAAATTGAAGCCAGCTTGTTCAAAACAAATTTCGTCCAAAATACTTTGTACTGTAACTTTTTCTTTTTTCACGGAAGTATCTAGATTCTTAGCTTAAAGCCATACACTAGGATAAAGTGAAACCTCGACAAACAACCGAAAATAATTAGCTATCTGTCCACCTCAGACAGACCTAATGACGGTATTATTGGTTGGGACCTGTGTTTGCTTCGTCTGCAGATAATCAGTAGAATCAGAATTCTTTTCAAATTGCAGTTCCTTGATTTCCTAATTCCTGACTGCCTAAGTCAGGATGTTCTGGATAGTAGCCAAAATTTTGTCAGTCAAACATTTCACATTAATGCTTAATTAATTAATTAATTAATTAATTAATTAATTAATGCGGGCAACTAACAAAATAGCCTAGGTACTTTTCTGCCATACCAGCCAAATATGGAAAAGTTTTCGTCATCATTTTTTCCTGATTACAGAATTGGCAAAACGTTTTTGCGAAATGATGTAGAGCACATGTGAATCGAACTCGAACTTCAACAGCTCTTAACAGAAAATGTTGCTCCGCAGAACTGCGTATTTTTAGCGTGCCCAACTTCCGTCTAGTAGTTTTTGACAAATCTAGTTAATATTAGTAAAGGAACATTGTCCCGGACATGTTGCAGTGATTCTTTTTGCAGGAATTTTTGTGAAAAAGTGAAAAGAAAAGTAAAAATGAAAAAATGAAAAGGTGAACTTTTTCACTCACACGTCGACGCATCCTGACCTAAAATTGTGCTGTTAAGAAATTTCCCGGAGCCTGGTCCGGGCCTGCTGAACCGACTTTATCTAGACTCCGAAAGCTAGTCTCTAGAACTCTATCTAGGCCAGCGCTATCTATCTACACCCTCGAAATTGCTTCAGGCTATACTGAATGAAAATGGAATGGAAAATGGAAATGGAAATGCTCAATGGAAAATAGCTCGACTGGAAATTTCTAATCTTTTCGATTTAAAATTCCGCGGTTGGTGGAATACGGTTGGAAAGTTTCATTCACTTTCGCAAAGAATTGTATTCTGTAGTAGAGATGAGCACGGGCCGGAATTTTTCGGCCCGGCCCGGCCTGGCCCGCTCCAAATCTTGCTCGGCCCGGCCCGGCCCGGCCCGCTGGCAAAATTTTTCGGCCCGGCCCGGCCCGGCCCGGCCCGCCAAAAGACAATTTCCAAAATTTTACTAACAATATTATTCAAAGGCTCCAATGCAATATGGAAACGCTAAATTATGCTACAAAATGTTAAATTTTGCTGTAAAATAGCCAGAATGCGTAGATATTTAGCTAATTTTAACGATTTTAGAACATGTTCTATAGTCATTCCGGCCCGTTTCGGCTCGCGCCGGCCCGTAGTTATCAAATTTTGTCGGCCCGGCCCGGCCCGGCCCGCTAACAAATGGATGTCGGCCCGCGGGCCGGGCCGGGCCGGGCCGACGTGCCGAAATGCTCATCTCTATTCTGTAGGGACAAATTTATAGTACCAAGCTAACCACTACTTGGAACGCAGCACGGATATGAACTAAGATTCTGAACATTCACTCATTTCACAACATCCAAAGATTCATTTGGTTTTAGACGTTCTCTATTACTACGTTTGCTTGATTATGCAATACGTACACTGAATCCAAGCACTTTTAACAGATGCTTTTTTGTTTTCAAGCCATAGATCGCACCAAGTGAAAAAGTTAACTTCCTGTATAAGATCGCACCAAGTGAAAAAGTTAACTTCCTGTATAACATTTCATTCGTAATTATTCTTGACTGTTAAAGCCATTAACGCTTTCCTATGGTCCTTCAGTCAAATCAACTGCCGAACTAATTAGCAAGCTAAACTCAATACGAAGATGAGTATTGTTATCGGCAACTTTTAAACTGTAAAAATAGTATATTAAAATGTAAACTCGTCCAGTCTTATATTTTAGTTAGGCTGTGGAGTTGTGTTCATTCAGTGAGACAAGTTAATTCGACAAATCTGGTTGGCTTGGTGAACATATGAAGTTAATCCAGACATATGCAATGATAATTCCCCATTCCACTTTTTAGTTAACTCAACGCCGTCAGTTTTTCCGAAGAAGTTTTTTGTCACTAATCCCTAAATCAACTTCCCTCTAATATTACTTTGATACTGTACGAACTCAAGCTTACTGAAGTGAACAACTTCGTGATAGCATGTATTTCAAATTTTCTTGTGTTTCAGTGTGTTTGTTAAGTGATACCTAAAGAGTTTTGCCTCTAGTTCCCAGCCGCAGGAATGAAGCCAGGAATTTATATTTTGCCCTGTTTTGCAATTTTATTTCTACTCTCATGCGAACTATCCCAAGCCGCTCCCTACAATAGCCTTATGCTGGGTCCGACCAAATGTGTGCCTGTGGTCTGTGAATATGAGTGTTACATTACAACCAAGGATACCAAACGCTGCTGTTGGATCACAAAGTGCGGAAAGGAACTGTACCTGAAGCAGAGAACAGCCAAAAGCCGATTACTGTATTGAAGCTAAAACTTTAACCAAAAACTAATTTGCATATTGCCCCGCCTGGTTGTGTTGTTGCTGTTGTTGTTGTGAAACTCTTCCGACAGAAAAATGTTCCAACAATTCTATGTCATTGTTACGGTTTCTGGTTGAATGGGTTTTAATTTTACCTGCTGAAAGAATGGAATTTTGTAATTTTTATACAGGCTCCATTTGACAGTAATTATAGAGTATGGTGATAGTAAAACGCTCTACCATGAAATGAAAATATGAAGTAAAGAACCTACATACTAAACAACCATGTACATAACACTACCAAGTACATAAGTTCATAATATACCTTTCGACTTTCGTCAACTGATTAATTGACCCTCTGATGGCGCAGTGGTGTTTTACTGCACTGTAAGTGGAAGATCATGTCAAGTCTAGAGCTTAAAAATAAGATCTAGCACCAGTTTCACATCCCTCCTGGCGATTTACCGAGATTGTCAAGGGGTGGCCGCCCGTCAGGTGGAGGTACCACAGAACCTGCTTTGCGGTGGACGAAATAGAGGTCCTGATAGCCTTGTAGAATACCTCGGGTAATTGCTATGTCCTTTATTCAGTGTCATTATCCCTCTTCCCCGAAAAAATGTATACGTTCTAAGCTGACACTACCCCTAACCGCAAAACCGACTAGGGTGGGCACTGAATAATGTTTTGCGCAAATTGCACCACTTACTTATGAGGCCACACATTCGCCTATTTAACTTCTGCTTACTGTTTGAAGTTACCGCTTTGCGATAACAAAACTCCAACTGTCCTTCTGCCTACAAATCAAAACTACAAATTTAACTTGTGCCTACAATTTGACCTTTACTAATCAGAACTGTCCTTCTGCCTACAAATGCCTACCGTTATACTTAGACCTTTTACAAACAAAAGAATAAAGATTTCTGTCAAAGTAACAAGAAAATTCAAGTATTAAAACTCAAGGAATCACGGTGACATGCGGCCTTTTAAGAAAGAGTAGGGCAGAGAAGAGTTGAGTAGAGTAGAATAGAGTTGAGTTAAAATCAACTCTTTTCATGAAACCTTGGAGTTAATTTTAACTCTGCGTGTTTTAACCCTGTTTAACCCTGCTGGGTTAAAAAGAGTTAAAAATGTCAGAGTTAAAATTAAAAATCAATTGAAAAACCAAAATTAGTTTAGTCGTTTTCATTAAGAAGAGAAAATGTTCAGTAACATTTTGATATAAAGATGACTTCTTAACTTCAAGTAATGGATGAGTAATAATGGTTCAAATTTCAAAGTAACTGACTACACGTTTTTGAAAATTTGTCCACTTGTGTTCGTTTGCTTGTTTGTTTGTTTGCTTGTTTGTTTTCTGTTTATTTCTCAATTTATTTCTCTACAATTTCTGTTTATTCTGGTAGTTGTGCGTTGTAGTAGCAGCAGCCAGCAGGTAATGAGTATGTAATGAGTATTGAGTTATGTTAAGCAGTGTAGCAGTAGTTATGGCTTGTTGATTAAATTGTTGACAATTTCACATAATTTTATATCTAACAGACAGGATTACGGTATTTGTAGGCAGAAGGACAGTTTTCACTTTTTCCAGACTAATATGTAGGCATAAGTACAGTCTTGAGTTTTGAAAGATTAGTGTAGGCATAAGTACAGTCTTGAGTTTTGTCACAGTGTAGGCAGAAGTTAAATAGGCATAAGTACAGGACACGTCTGCATCTACAAACGCAACCCGCTGACAAAAATTACAGAAAACTTAATGAGTTTATCCCTTAAGGTGCTGGTATCGCTTTGTGTAAATTTGACCCTATAGGCTTTAATTCTTTTTGGAAGTGGATGAAACTTTTCAAATACGTATACTATTTCGGTGCTCCTTAACATTCTGGGACCAGTCCCGCATTTTTAGTTGCAAAGATAAGAAATTTCTGGTTTTTGCCATTATTCTCTCAGCCCATAGTCGAGACACCAGATTGGTTGGTATGGCTGGAAAGAGGGCACAAAAATGAACATTTTTGCTTTCACAACTTTTGAGCTATCTCTAGTGGTTAAGTCAGTATAAGCAAAAAATGATTTTTTGGGTCCAAAAATGGCCGTTTTCGAGAAAATCAGTTTTTGCAAAATTACTGCCAAACCGTACGGACAATTTTGGTTTATTTATACTCGATCGATGCACATTTTATCAATGCCTATTAGCCGGAGTTTGTTGCTCTAAGCTAGAGATTTGGTCGAAAAACCATTTTGGCAAAACTGCGATTATTTTGTTTTGAACATCGATTTCTCAAAAACTACCCAATGAATTCGCGTGATTTTTGGCAAAATGAGAATTCGTACTATTGCGGAGGGACATTTTTCTTCCTTTGAGTTAAAACATCTCCAGTTGCGAGAAAACTCAATGCAAAGTTGCGAAATTTCGTGTCACCGCACATTTAATGGATTTTCTTGACCGTTAAGACCTGCTAAGCCAAATCCAAAAAATGTCCCTCGGCCCACATGTCCTTTATAGGACAGCACAAGAAAAAATTTTGGCTGATTCCACAGTTTTGAGAAATGGATGTTCAAAAATTTTTGGTCTATACTCAGCCTGTCAGATGTCACTATGTCAGAAAATTTTAGCTATTTTTTGCGGATTTTTATTTGTTTCGTACTCTCATGAGAATCTACAGATTATAAGCTTTAAAATGATGTATAAAGCTCTTTCCAACTCATAAAATTGCGAAACTTATGGCGTTTCAAAGAATACCCACAAAAGCACTGCACAAAATGATAACAGCACCTTAAGCTTTGACCAGACTCTTATTATGACTTACTGTCCACGCAATCATTCGAATACAATAGTTTTTAAGACCAACATAAGCTTGGTTAAATTGTGCCTCCGTGGTAGAGCGTCACTGGGTCATGTGGCAGTATTTTGATACAGAATTAGACTTTTCGTCGGTAGACGTTATGAACGTTACAGGTTCCAGGTTTAGACATTTTGATAGGGAACCGTTCCCAATATCCTGCTGAAGACAGGTCAAACAAATAAAACTGTAGCCCCTCCAAAAAGCTTGACGAACCGAAAGCAGGAAATAAGTATTCCCATGATTTAATCCCTGTTGCTGGTAAAAGGCCGAAAAAGTTTCTCATGGGACAAATATCGGGCAACATTCTTGTCCAGACAGTAATTTACCTTCATTAATCTTGCCATAGAAGCAAACATTAATCAATGATCAAAGGATAATGCGTTCATAAGAGCAGAGACAAAATATAATTATCAAAACATCGGGCTTTGAGCAATTACATAGCAAGCCTTTAAGGTTATCTTACACATAATGTTAGCTTATACGTTAAGACTTCCGCTTTATGTGTTTTGCACACTGCACACTGTTCAAAAAGTCTAAATTTAACACAGTCTTGCATGACACGTTCGATTACTCCATTTTAAAATTTATATACCAATTATTTAATCAAAGTTAATTAATTAAGCTAATTTAATCAAAGTTTAATGTAATATCTGATCAATGGGTGCTTTTCTAATGAAGTTCTGTTAGAGAATTTCATCATAAATGCAACTAGTCGGAATTTTAATTCAAACAGTATGTGCTGAATAAAATAAATTAACGGTTACAATAATGTCTAACCAGAAGGATCCAGACTTCTGCGGGAACTCGAACTGCGATCAAAGTACGAACCAATAATTGAAAACAATTTTAAATTGAACATTAATTACAACTAATACCAAGGTAAATTATCCTGTCTGGGTGCAGCAGCGTAGCATAATCCGTCTAGTACCTGACCCATCAGACATCTTAAAACTGTGATCTAAAGAGTCCTGCACAAATCGAACAGTCTATGGTTACAGTCCCAGCCACGAAGTTTTCTCAGATCCTCTTGAGCAAGGGTATGGTATGGTAGCAAGGGTATGTATGGTACACCTTGAGTAGTATTTAACTGATAGGTACAAATGGTTACTGACTGAGAGATGGTAACAGAAATCGTTTACTGTGCCTGGGATAGCTCAATCGGTAGAGCGTCGGAGTTCTAAACCGAAGGCTGTGTAGAGAATTGAAGAGAATTGTGATTTACTATTTATTTTGTAGATGCTACCAGGGACTTCCACTCTTGGTTGCCAAAGCCAAAGGTCCTCCTCTCCAAGGTCGCAATTGGTTGACGAAAATGCAAGTCAACTGGTTAGAAAAATATCCAGGAAACCAATAGTATTGCCTTAAAATTGGGGAAGTTTGAAGGATTATAGGAGCAATTTTCAGAAGTTTCAAGCCTGAATTTGGAAACGATGAAAGGTGATCCAGTGAAAATTAAACTACAAGATGACGCTGAACGAAAGTTTTTCAGACCAGCCCAGTACCGTTCTCGTTGAGAGAGAGAGAGAGAGAGAGAGATGAAAAAGACGAAATTCTTGAGAAGATCGATTATGCAACCTGGGCCGCAACGATCGTTCCTGTTCCCAAACCTGATGGGACTGTAAGGGTTTGCGCAGACTTCCAAGTTTAGTGGTCGACCAGTTTCCGATACCGAACCCTACAGTCCTTTTCCAAGCACTTTTGACTGGTCAAAAGTATGCCAGACTAGATATGGCCCTGAAGTACAACCAGCTAGTCTACGACAAAGATTTGTGTTATTAATACACACCCTGGTCTTAATAGTTTACAAAAGATTGCCATCTGGGGTCGCGTCGTCCCCTGCCATTTTCAACATGCGCATGGCACAACTCCTTGCAGGACTACAGGGAGTGGTTTCTTTTTTCGATGATGTGGTTGTTTGAAGAAGCTGGTTCATCAAGAAGAAGAAGAAGTTGGTTCATCAGCCAATCCTAAGGATTTACTGTGCCCAAGGGATGGGCCGGGGCTATATCCGGTTCTAAGCAGTACTGTGTACACTTCTCGGTTACCCCTGGAGATCCGGGGCTCCTCCAGGGCCACTCCCTTCTTTTTCCCCGAGATTGATGCTGTATGGAAAACATTTTAAACTCTCTCTTCGATAAATCCTGTGATAATTTTGAAGGCTTTGGCCCTGATGATCTGAGACTGTCCGAAGCAGCATTGAGCTCTACCTTGGCAGAAAGCGAGGATGACTCTTCATTTCATGGCTTTTCACCAACAGACGTACGTTCGACCGCCCAATACGTTAATTCAATCATAAGATCTGAAACCTTGCGGGTCCAACGCGAATGGCCTCTCCTACACCCGAAGTATTCACTCATGGTTGGCTTCTGGAATGTTCAAACAGCTGCAGATCAGCAGCGAAGGTATATCTTGGCTTGTGATATGGAGCGATATGGTTTGGATATCATGGTGGTTACCGAAGCCCGAATAGCTGGAGCGGGGATGGTCTATATTGACGCTCAATCAAGCAGATACTTCCTCCACCACAGTGGCCATAGTTCACACGCTGTCAGAGGTGTCGGTCTGGTGCTCTCAAAGGAGGCAAATGATGCCCTAATCTCGTTTTCCCCTATCAGCGACCGAATACTTTATGCGAGGCTGAAAGCATGGAATGGCTACATCTCGGTAATTGGCTGCTACGTCCCCACGGAGGTCTCGGAAGACGAATCTAAGGACCTATTCTATCAGCAATTGCAAGATACTTTAGGCGATGCTCCTGCTTCTGACTACTTGATGCTTCTTGGGGACTTCAATGCAGAAATTGGCCGTTACCGTGATGGATGGGAGAAAGTCCGTGGACCGTTCGGCTCCGGCAAACTGAACGATAATGGAATACGCCTATTATCTCTTGCTGGAGTCTATGATCTCTGCGTTGCCAACAGCTACTTTCGGCATAAGAGCTCGCATTTCCTTTCGTGGCGAAGTAACACTGGTAGGTCCAGCAAGTTGCTCGACTATCTTCTGGTCAGAAGACGCTGGCGGTCATCTGTAAACAACTGTAGAGCTGTCCGGGGTACCGCCTTACCCTCTGACCACGAACTAATAATTGCGAATCTGACCCTTAAGCTTGCCACCGTGCCGAAGAACAAACAATTGTTGCCCCACTGGATGTTGATAAGTTCACAAGTCCGGAACTGAGAAGCAGATACAGGCTTGAGGTCAGCAATAAATTTCAAGTTCTATTTGTGAACGAAGAAAGCCGAGAGACCGCGGATCAGATGTGGGGAAAACTTAAAACTGGAATTCTGGAAACTGCAGAAGCGATATTGGGCAGAAGGAAAGGAAAACGGAAACGATTGCCTATTTCCGAGGAAAGCTGCAGGCTCGCATCAGAGTGTCGTTTAGCTGCGGATGACGCTTCCAAATCAAGGCTTAAGAAATCTTTGCGCCGTCAGCTGAAGCGGGACAAGGAAAGAGAGTGGAACCGAATGGCAGAGAAAATGGAACGGGCGGGTGCAAGCGGCAACTCGCGGGCTCTTTTTTCTCTCCTGCGGGAAGCCACCGGCCGTAAACCTCCGATATGTGGAGCAGTGAATGATAGCAGTGGTCGACTCATCCGAGATAAGATGCAGCAGCTGGATCGCTGGAAACAACACTTTGATAATCTATTGAATAGACCTTTACCTCCAGCAATTCTCCAAGAAGCAGAACAACAGAAATCGCCTGTAACAGCTGATAATCGCTGTGATCCGCCTACGTTACAAGAAGTTTTGAAGGCTATACGGTTGCTGAAGTCTGGAAAGGCTGCCGGAATTGACGGCATCAGTCCAGAGCTGTTCATCCATGCGGCAGGAGAAATCGCGCCTTACTTGGTTACCCTTTTTGAAAAAATCTGGAATGACCAGCACTTGCCGGCTGAATGGCAGAAAGCTATCATAGTTCCAGTGTACAAGAAGGGTGACAGGAGAACATGCGACAACTATAGAGGAATTTCCCTGCTACCTTGCTGGCAAAATACTATCTTTGGTGATTCTTAACCGAATAGTAGACCTGTTAGAGGGACAAACCAGGGAATAACAAGCTGGATTCCGCAAGGGACGAGGAACTATCGATCATATTTTTGCTCTGCGCCAGATACTTCAGAGACGATCCGCCTATAGGAAGGATACCTGGTTAGCCTTCCTTGACTTTAAGGCGGCCTTCGATAGCGTAGACAGACAAAGCCTTTGGAGCCTGCTGAGACTAGCTGGCATACCTGACAAACTGGTACAAATCGTCATCGATATGTATAACATGTCTACGTGTCAGGTCAGAGTTGATGGAAATTTAACATCAGAATTTACGGTATCTACGGGCGTCCGCCAAGGCGACGTGCTATCCCCCATCTTGTTCCTTCGCGTCGTCGATTGGGTCATGCACCACGCAGTCCTTCCTGAGGATGGTGTGGAGACAGCTGCAGACACCGTGCTCGCAGACCTTGAGTATGCTGACGATGTGGTTATCCTGGCAGAGTCTGAAGCAAATTTGCAACAACAAACAGACCGTGTTGATGGCTGGGGCAGATTGGTTGGCCTGCTCTTGAACGCTGCAAAGTGTAAAGTAGTCCCTCCAAAGGGCTTCGACCTCATGGAAAGCAATGTGGTGGTAAACGGTTCCGTAGTGGAAAGAGTTGACAACTTTTCCTACTTAGGCAGTAACATCAATGCCAATGCCAATCTGGATGCTGAAATAAATATCAGAATTGGCAAAGCAACCACAGTATTTAGACAACTCTACAAATGCCTGTGGTCTAAACGCCAGATATCCATCAAGACCAAACTCAGACTTTTCGATGCGATCGTGTTGCCGGTGCTTCTTTATGCATCAGAAACCTGGTCTGTAAAACGAAGTGATATGCGAAAGCTGGAGGTGTTTGAAAGGCAGTGCCTCCGCAGCATCCTTGGGATTAAAAGAAGCGACCGCATTCGAAATGAAGAGCTGTACACCAGATGCCACCAGCGAAGTCCCCTGTCGACGGTTATACAACGAGCCAGGCTTCGCTGGCTGGGGCATGTATCCCGTTCCCACCAGACTGGAATTGTCTACACTAACCTATTCAAACCCGTTCCACCAAACTGGAGGAGGCCTCCTGGGCGTCCGCCCTTATCGTGGAGTAAATTGGTTGAACAGGATCTGTGGACTACCCTTGCTCCGTACAGGCACGCTGGGTTTCCTTGGGAGGTGGTAGTCCGGGACCTAGCAATGGATAGGGTACAATGGAGAAGCATGATCAGGCGCATTGGTATGGACCGGAGCCCGTCAGATGGCTGAAGCAGCGATGAAGACGGATCAAGTACAAGTAAGTACAAGGTTGTCACTGGCCGGAATGATCAAGAACAGCTTGAGAATTCAAACAACGTTCTTCAAAGGTTTCAAGAAAATGGCGTTCGCCTGAATGAGCAGAAATGTGAATTTATGGCAGATAATATTGTAGTATTCAATCAGACTACAACTTTAATGTGTATAATCACAACTCAATCCGTAGATCATATCTCTTCTCTGAACCCCGCATTTTACAATTTAGTTCAAGACACCACATTCTTCCCTCGTTTTTTAAAATCTAAGTCTCCGTTCAAACTGATCGGTTTGGGCACTATATTGTTCGGGTGGTCTTCATGTTCTTGTCGATCTCCTTGGAGGCGGCAGTGGCATGGGAACATCATTCGGATTTGGAGGCTCTGGATTTGCTGCAGGAGGATCTCTATCATCCGCTATTGGGATATCATCCTCCGGTTTGCAGAAGTTGTCTTGTTCTTCCCATTGAAAACACGAAAGGTTTGGTGGAACAATTGTCAATGACCGACCGTTCCAAATCTGGCCGTTTTCCAACACAAATGGATTGCGCTGAACTTGCTTTATGACTTTCATTGGGTTGGAGATCTTAGGAGTTCCTTTTGAAGCATACACTTTCTTGAATCTAATATAGTCACCAACCTTGATAGCCGACTTTGTGTTGATGACTCGGCTGGACGGCGGTGTTGAGTACTTTTCTTGGTATCTCTGAAAATGTTCTGGGTTGAGTGATTTCTTGGATGCTGATACAAATTCTTGTGGTATAAGTTGTGCCTCGGTGCTCCGTCGCTCTGTATGTGAAAAGCATAGACTTCAAAGCGCTGTCCCAATCTTTTCCTGCCAGCAAATTAACTTGTAGCCCTTCCTTCACGGTCTTGTTGATTCTTTTGACAAACCCATTAGCTGAGGGATTGTACACTGCAGTTCTTGAATGTTTTATTCCTTGTGAAGCTGTGTAGATTTGGAATTCTTTGCTGACGAACTGTGGACCGTTGTCCGTAACTAGCTCCAAGGGAACCCATATCGTGCAATGATGGAGTTCAAAAAGTTAGTTATCGCTCTGGTGGTGATTGTTGAAGTAGACGCGACTTCTGTCCATTTACTGTAATAGTCCGCTAGGACAATCAAAAACTGTGTCCCTTTAGGAGCATTTTGAAACGGTCCAACAATATCCATAGCTACTTTGTCCCATGGCTTTAACGGTGGTGGAACTGGTTCATGGGGCATAGATTGGAGCTTTGCAGTTTTGTCACTGAACTGGCATGCATAGCAATTTTGAATATATTCTTCAACATCTCGGTTTATCCCTGGCCACCAATAGGATCGTCGTAGTGTCTGTTTCGTTTTCACTATTCCTGGATGATTTTCATGTGCCAGGTAGACTGCTTTCTTTCGGAGAGTTTCTGGTAGTATCACTTGGCAATCATCCTTGGCAAGGCATCCGTGCCAAATGAAGAGATCTTGTCGAATTTTGTAGAATGGTTGAATATTCTTACAAATCAAAAATGGTTTAGGCCACTTCTTTCTTAAATATTGCAGAACCAGTGAAATCGTGTTATCACTGTTGCTTTCTTCCAGAATTTCTTTAATAGTAAACGCAGTTTGAGCTTCTGTCAGCGCCATTATCATATCACAGCTGTCGTCGATCTCTTCCACCGCCTCTTTGTGATTGAGCCGAGACAAGTAGTCGGCAACGACGTTTTCAAAAGCCGGTTTGTGTTGAACTTTGTAGTCATATTCCATCAATCTAGAGTACCATCTTGCTAATCTTAATGGCTTTCTACCGCGTTCATTCGGGCACGTTAGTAATGTGAGCAAGGCTTGATGATCAGTGCGTAAGACAAATGAGCGGCCAAACAAATAGACATGCCAATGTTCACATGCCCAGATCGCAGCAAGCGCTTCCTTTTCACTGGTTGAATAACTTTTTTCGGAAGTTGAAAGTGATCTCGATGCAAAGGCAATTACCTTTTCTTCACCACGTTGTATTTGACTGAGAACAGCACCAAGTCCAACGTCGGATGCATCTGTAGACACAATGGTTTCAGCTTCAGGATCAAAAGTAGTCAATGCTGGTGCCGAAACGATCATGATTTTGATCTTCTGGAATACTTCATTGCATTCGGTGGACCAAGATAATTCTCCTTGTGAGTTAGATGCTAAGTCCCTTAGTGGTTTCACAATTGTTGAAAAGTTTGGTACAAAGCGTAGACAATAAGCAGACATTCCAAGAAATCTTCGTAAGGACTTTGAATCTTCTGGTTTAGGAACGTCAACAATCTTTTGGATGTTCTTAGCATTGATCCTGATACCATCCGAAGTAATTGTATGTCCAAGAAAATCGATCTTGTCTTTATTAAACTCACATTTGTCGAATTCAATCCGAGCATTTGCTTTCTCCAGTCTATCAAGGACGTCATGCAATCTTCTGTCATGCTCTTCTTGTGTGCTGCCAAATATCAATATATCATCCTGATATACAATCTTACCATCAATGTTGGCCAGTAGGATATCCATGGTGCGTTGAAACGCACTTGCAGCAGTCTTCAGACCCATTGGCATCTTTTTGTACCTGTACAAGCCAGTTTCCGTTAGGAATGAAGTATATTTTCTGCTGTCTTCATCTAGCTTCAATTGAAAATAGGCCTTTCTCAGGTCTACTTTGCTAAATATGCTAGCTTTATGTAATCTGTGAAGACTATCTTCAACGTTGGGCAACGGGTATTTATCGTTGACAATGACATTGTTTAGTTGTCTCAAATCACAACATATTCTTATTTTCCCATTTGGTTTAGGTGCAACTACAAATGGGTCGACCCAATCAGCTTTGTCAATTTTTTCAATAACTTCATCCTTTCAAGTTGTTGCAACTCTTTGATAACTTTTTCTCTTAAGGAAATGGGAATTTTTCGCAGCTTCTGAACAACTGGCTTAGCATCTGGCCTGAGTTGAATACTATGAACGAAACCTTTTAAAGTACCCAATGAATTAGAAAACAAAACTGGGTATTGATTTTCCAAAGATTCTTTATTGACATTATGAATTGACAAAGCTCCACCTTCTATGTTCAGTTGCAGAAGACGGATTAAATCCAAGCCCAAAATCATTTGACTTCCAGTGACAACATAGATTTTACTGGAAACTGTTCTTTCTTTGTACTTCAGCACTGTTCGGAAATACCCTTTCACCTGCAGCGGAGTTTTATCATAATTGAATAGCTTTGATAAGGTCTTTTCCAAGGGGATGTTGCTGAACAATTCCGTATAAACGGAATCTGGAATCAAGGATACCTGGGCGCCTGTGTCAACAGTCATGGTTATTGGGACATACTTTGCATTCGAAACCATGGCATTTACTGTGACTTTAAGAAATTCTTTGGTATTCAAAGACTTTATATTCATGACTTGGATTTCTGTGTCTGACTCTGAATCAGTTTGTGTCAAGCATTCTACGGTGTGAACAGGCTTTTGGTATTTCTTGTTTCGACAAACCTTGGAAAAGTGACCTTGTTTGGAACATAAACGACAAGTCTCAAAACGAGCAGGACAGTTATTTCCGACAGCGTGTTGAGGATATCCGCATTTGTAGCATCGATTACTTGACTCTTTATGAGGCAATCCTTTAGAGGATACCTTCTTGTACGAATGCTTTGTAGCAGGATGATAGGGCTTAGAAACAACGTTTACCGTTGAACTAAGATTTACAGTAGATGACATCTTTTTGGCTTGTTCTTGCGCTTGTTCAATCTGCTTTGCGATGGTGAGGGTTCGTTGAAGTGTCAACTCTGTTTCCATTAACAGTCTCTCGCGGATTCTTGTAGAACGGGTTTCCCACACAATGATGTCTCTCATCATGTCATCCTCCATGTTTCCATAATTGCAATCTTTAATCAGTCCTCTTAATGCCGTATACCATTCTTGTGTACTCTCTCCTGACAATTGCTTTCGCTGCCTAAATGCATATCTGGCAGCAACTACATTAATTTTGGGCCGAAAATGTTCCTGAATTGGCCGTATAACGTCATCAAGAGTTAAATGTTCTTGACCCTCCGGAATGACTGGAGCAGGCAACGTCTTAACAATCCGTTGCCCCTCAACCCCAAGGCAGTGCCGAAAAATAGCGATTTTTCTGGACTCAGGAAACTGAGCATCATTGGCACCAATTGCCTCTAGATAATTTTGCAAAATGTCAATCCATTGATCCCAGGGAACCATGGGATTTCCAGGGGTATCAAGAAAACTGGGTATGGGTTAATGCGATCCATAGAAACTCGTCGCCAAACTTGTGTATTCAATCAGACTACAACTTTAATGTGTATAATCACAACTCAATCCGTAGATCATATCTCTTCTCTGAACCCCGCATTCTACAATTTAGTTCAAGACACCACAAATATCAAGCATCTAGGATTCATGTAGGCATTCTATGGCCGTTTCAAGGAGCAATCTGGTTTGTGGCGGTAGATGCTTTCTCTGCATGACCAGAGATCTTTACAGTTTCTACCACCTCTTCGACAGCTGCAATTACTGCCCTGAAAGTATGTTTTGCCAGATGTGGCCTTCCCAAAACCATGGTTTCAGATAATGGAACCGCATTCACTTTGAAAGACTTTGCCACTTTCGTTCAGCAAAATGGAATAAGGCATTTGTTCTCCCCCGTATACCATCCTTGCTCTAATGGATTAGCAGAGAGGCTGGTGCGTACGTTTAAAGAAAAAATGAACGTTTTTGGGTCCGACTCGAATAGTCTTCAAAGATTCCTTTTCGCCTATCGGTCGAGTCCGAATTCCTGTCACTGGAACCAGTCCGGCTCAGTTTCCTGTTCGGCGCATAATTGACCTGATAAAAAATTTTCACAGGATCATGGTCATGACGGAAGCTCAAGAACCCGCAACTTCCAAAATTATCAGCAAGTTTGGGTAAGCAACTTTGCGCCCGCTCCAATGTGGGTTCTGGGAATGATTTTGGAAAGAATTGGGAAATATCTTTACAAGGTCCAAACTGACAGCGGAGTCTGGATCAGGCATATCGATCAATTATGCTCGCGCGGTCCCTTAAAGCTGTGGATAGCGATGCCGACTTCAGAGCTGCTGGTGTTACTTCAGAGCCAGAAATGCCTTGTGAATTTTCCACAAGACCGCTAAATTTGGATCAGCTACAACCAATGCAGCATCATCTTCCACCATGTCCTCCTAGCCTGAAAGGAAATGTTCATCAAAGGCCTCAACGCCATCGAGGACCACCCTTGCGTTATGATCCCGGCACGAGAACATATACCAGAAGAGTTTACAGGCTGTGAGTTCAGGCTCCACTTCAGGATCGAATTTTTCGGGTCGGAGGTGCAGTGGTGAAATCATTCTTGCTTTAGTTGCATATCTTGCATGTTGCATGTTATCTGCATATCTTGCATATCTTGCATGTTCAAATTTATTGTAACTGGCTTTATTCAGAGGGAGAGGGGTTCCTCAATAAAATATAAATGAGGCTTAGTCACGAGAATATTTCCGGGCGGGCGGAGTGTTTGCATCTGAACGTGAGGGGTCCCCGCAACCCCACCCCCGGGTTCATTCGTCCTCTCAACTGACACCTTTTGACGTTTGATAAAATTTATGACAGATATTCTCTGGTTCAAGTTCACTTTTGTGCATTAATTTTCCGACAGCTGTTTGGCTTATGCACTTTCAAAGATACACTGTTTGCGTGGGGCGGTGATTTTGAACAGCATAAGGTCAAAAGATCCTGCTTTATGTGTTTGTTGTAAAGATAGCATATAAAATTGGACATTTGTTCAATAATTTGAACTAATTTTCAAGGCTTGCATTGCTGTATTCCTTCGAATATTTTCATACAGTAAAAGCTTGATTAAAAATTAACAATTTGATTGTCATCTTCTAAACATTCAGTTCAGTTCTTAGATCTATTATTTTTAGTGGTATTTGAACTGACTCAGTTAATCCTTCTTTCTTTAATTTCCTATTTTGAGATGACCTTCCGTCTCTTTCGTAAACAAAATCTGTAATGTTTCTAAACCATAAACACCACTGAAGAAGGTTCTAACAGTAAAGCTTTGAAAAATTTGATGTGAGAATTATTTACGAAATTTGATCAAAATCTGCAAATTTTTTGAAAGTTAACGAGTTTTATTTTTGGGTTTCTTAACAGAATACCAAATTTCTGCTACGTTTGTGGTGGTTAATATTACGACACACTGCGTAAATAAATGTGTGTTTGATTGAAGTACCGCTCTCTCGAAACTTTTCTCTCAATGTAGAAGTGCGTACCCCCACGATCGTCTTTAGAAACGAAACACATTTAGCCCCAGGCATTTCTTTGCCCACCTAATAGATCACCTATGTAATTGGTCGCAATGAAAAGAACATTGTCCAACACTGCGTTTGGTTTAACTCAACTGTAACCTTAACTGATGAAATCAGGAAAGCAGCTAAAAGCTGCTGTCTAAAACATAAAATAACATAGGGCTGGGGCTAATGCAAGCTGGTCCCAGACCTAGACTGGGTGAAAACTGGTAGACTCTCTCAGTAGTAAAGGGAACATGACTGTAACGAATTTTGACCAAAAATTTACAAATATAAATGAAGTGTTTGCAACTTTTTGAATAATGTTCTTTCCTAGCAGTAATGAAAATTACCTAGTTAAAAAACTTCCAATCTGTTGATAGATTTTATGACAAAATCCGTTAAAATGGGAACATATTTTAATCATTTTGGTGGGGACATCCTTAAAATTTAGGAAGCGTTTCGAAGTGAACTCTCGCCGAAATCGATGTCAGACCCCCCCCCTTTAATAAGGTTCTGCTCGGTTATAAGTAGGTTTTATCCTGTTATTCATCTTCCTTAAAAGCAGATTCTTGATGCGACACCAGTTTCTATACTTAGCTGGCACTCCTGAAATACTTTGCATACATTACAAGGATAATTTGATTTTCTTCTAAAATTCACTTCACCAGAATTATCATATATACACAGATATTTCACATTAAAAAGTCTGAGTACTTTTTATTATCCATACCATGCAACTTTATGGGAGGGGGGTCCTGACTGAACTATGCAGTTTGAAGGGCTAATTAAAAATTCTTTGCTTCAACAGAAAAGTACAAGAAGAACTAATATGCAATTCAGGCGACCTTATTAATTAGGCTGCATATCAGGATTCTCAAATCTGATTAGTAGAGCTCGAGATTTCAGTCAGTATCCGAAAACAACTTTTTTCATTCGTACCTGTCACTTCAGCTCAACATTGCTAAGTCACATCTTAGGACATGAAAACTTGAAACTTATGAAAACAACTATTTTCTGAATATTTTTCAACAACAATTTTACAAAACTGCATGACTATCAACCTTCTTTCTGCATCCGTGGGATAAAAGCATCCGTAGAATAAACAAGCAGGCCCCTAAAGGGGGCATTATTCCTTCCAGGTGCCTACCACTTTTCCGCGTTAAATGTACAGTATCCATTTGAAACGACAGACAAAAGCTGGTCCCATCTCAGCCAAGTTTCAGAAGTCAGGGACAATTATGCACAGCAAATCGATAGCTTAGCAAGTACTCATTTCGGATCACTTATATATTGATCAATTCTTCAAATTGGATTATTTGCTTCATGGTTGGTCCACATAATCAAGCTAGCAAACATCAACGGCGCCAAACTAAAAGTTCTGCCAGCCAATTTTTTATTTATACCGCCGGAGGCGGTATACTTGTAATGGGTTGAGCCATCTGAATTCATATGTTCTGCATGTAAATTGCTTGGCGCGGAGGATTTCCGTCCTATCTTCAACACATGTCCCTGTTACGCAGGTTTTTTTGCCCAACAATTTTTCTACGATTTTGCAATTTTTAGAGCATTATTACATTTAATTTAGTTAATTTTCAACGACCTGTAAATTGTTTTGCACACGATCACTCTCTGCCTTTTCTCATATTACCGAAGTTCGGGCGTTATTTGCCTGTCACTTGATTGGCAGAGGTTTAACAGATCAATAAATAGCTAAAACTGATGTTACAATTTTCGTGTGCAAAGACTGATTTTGCGCTTGCACTGTATTTATTTCATTCGTGTTTGCTTTGCTTCAGAATGTAGACAAATAAATTGTTTAATAAACATATATAGATAGATAAATAATAACTTTCTCTCTCGCGGTTTGCTCGATAAAATCGCTCTAGTCAGAGTAGTGTAGTGGCTAGGGTGTTCGCTTGGCACTGTTCCGGACACAGATCGAATCCTTCTTCCGGTATAATTTTAGTTTCACAATTGGCAGTGGCAAATTGCAATGAAACACTACCATTCTTTTGTCTCAGAAACAGTAAATGTTGGGGAGTTGAAACTAGTCAAAAGCTAACGTAACCGTACGCTAGAACAGTATGATGAAAACAAACAAAACGTTGAGCACATAAATCCCAAACTCTACGGCGGTATTATTCCCCTTTTAAGGGGTAACTTGTTTTGTTCTTTTTTGTCCAATTTCTAGTAAAATCTAATTATTTGATCTTGATAATACAGTCTGCGCCTTCAAGAGACTTCTGGTTCATCCTCGGACGGAACAATCGAGGAAGCGGCTGAATATAATGCCTACTGTAGTTGTAGTCATTTTCTTTTTTCAAAAAGGTGTACCTCGATGGTAGTATCAAGAGTACATAATAAAGAGTATGAAACTCTTACACTAGCATGTACAAATCATGCTAGGTATGCTCGGTTCATTAACTCGGGACCCCCCCCCCCCCGTAACTTCCGGGGGGGGGTCCCACTTTGCACTAATTACACGCTTTCATATAAGCGTGTGTCTGCTTGCTGATTGGCCCACTAGCCTAAGGCTTACTGTAAGTAATTTATTAGTTATTTTAATTAATTAATTATAACTTTAATTAGTTTAGTACAATCAAAAAACTAATTCGACAACTTTGTAGCATTTTTTCTGCTCTTTCCAATGATATAAAAATTGCTGCACAATACAAAAATTTGCAGGAATGTAGTGTGCAGCAATTTTTATATCATTGGAAAGAGCAGAAAAAATGCTACAAAGTTGTCGAATTAGTTTTTTGATTGTACTAAACTAATTAAAGTTATAATTACTTAATTAAAATAACTAATAAATTACTTACAGTAAGCCTTAGGTTAGTGGGCCAATCAGCGAGCAGACACACGCTTATATGAAAGCGTGTAATTAGTGCAAAGTGGGACCCCCCCGGAAGTTACGGGGGGGGTCCCGAGTTAATGAACCGAGCATACCTAGCATGATTTGTACATGTTAGTGTAAGAGTTTCATACTCTTATATTATGTACTCTTGGTAGTATATGTAGTGTAGGTTCAACTCAAATTCAAAACTTTCATCAAATTCTCTTGTAACTGTCACTGTTGATGTGCTAGTCTCAGATTAGACCCAGACTAATTTGCATATTTTGCTGTTCCAAAAATGTCCTAAGCTAGGCCATGTGCTAAAGATAGGAGTACAAATTTGAAATCTTCCATGAACAACGTTGAAACACTAATTTCCGTAACAATGATTCCGTCTCCAGACGGAATAAAAATTCCTAAAGCTGACAATTAGACCAGAACTTTTGCAAGGTCTTTCACATAAACTGCGAAATTTTGATACTTTGAGTGAAAGAATGTTAAGAAAAGTGTCCAGAGCAGGGATCGAAACCAAGTTGACTGCTCTGCAGTCGGATATTCTACCGCTCTGTAGTAGCGTAGCTTATAACTCCAACAAGCAAGCTTGTAGGCTTTAATTACTACAAAATACAAAGACACTGGTCTGATCTCAGGTTTAGCTTTTATTGTTACCTTTAGCTTCTATAGGCGCACTACAGTCTTATAAAATTCGATCAAAATATTGAGGTTTTCTCTGAAATTTTAAGATTTTGTTGAAACTTTTGAAGGAGAACGCAAATTTCATTACAATAAACGTTAGTTTTGCGAAAGTTATCGTGAATATATGATGAAAGTACAAGTCCCCTCAACATTTTCTTACGAAAAGCCACAGCCCACGACCAGGCCCTAATGTTAATGTACGCAAAATACTCTAAAAACTCTATGCATTTGTGCGGATCTTTGCGTACGTATGTTCAATATTACTGGATTACTGCTATTAAATTATTATTTTTATTAAATTCGGCTGTTACGCAATTGTATTTCTAATACATCTAGAGCTGCACAGCCTACAAAAAGCTAATACAGCTTATAACAACTAATAAGCATATTTCATTCAAGATAGCTTTATCTTAACAACATAGCATTTCTCATTTTGACAGGTAGTAGCCGTAACACGCCTGTCTCCAACGGTTTTAACAATCATTCCTCATTCAACTTGTATAGCATTACTCTTAGCTTAAACTTAAAATCTTGATCTTTTACCTCTCATGTAACCGGTATAATCTTAACATTTCAGACTACGTTGACTAGCTAATTTGATATTCGGTGAAAATGCTACGATTACTGCTACTATTAGTGTTTGGTATCATTTCCATTACAACACTACCACTCTCACAGGCCATGCTATTCCGACAGCAACCCGCTCCACAGCTGGGAGCCCCCTGCACACCTGTCATTTGTGACAGTGAATGTTACAGTCAGCTGGCAGATGCCTCCAGATGTTGCTGGCTCTCCGACTGTGCACTACAAAACCTGCAGGACTACTGAAACTATTAGAACTGTAACTTTGGTGAAAAAATGATAACTGTATGTGAGATGAAAACTGAAATAGTTCCCATCAGACTTTTCGTAGTTATAATTTTCATCTGGTAATCTGTTCATGCCAAGCTTTTACCATAAGCACGATTTTACTAGGCGAGATCTTCAAATAATATCAAACTTGTACCGCGAATTGTAGTTACCAAACGTTGTTGCCACTCCCCCCCCCCCTTTGTGATCTAATGTAGCTGTTCGCAGCTCCAGAAATAGAGCAACATTTGTAGGTTCTTAGTTTAAGCTAGTCCGTGTCTAAGGCTCAATTGGCAGCAATATAGATACGAAGAGTTTTGGCTAAAAATCACGATGGAAATCTCGTCTGAAATCTTTCTTTCACTTAATTTATTTCAATGAGATACAGAGAAGAGTGTAATGTGGGTAATAACGTCCCCGTTATCACCCCCCTTCCAAGTCCTTTCCTAATTCCCACTTTCGCTGTTTTTCCTAAAACTCCCCCAAAATTCCCCAAACTCCCCATAAATATTGTGTTTTTATAATTGTTGGGAAGTCCGATAATTATGTATTATTTTGTATGTAAACCCCTCCCCTAAATACTGTGCAGTGCTAACTTTATGCTCATCTTTCAAAAATTATCTAAAACCAGTTATTTCTGAGCGTAAATTTAACATTGCACTTATTTCCAATCTTTGTTGGCTTAGCGAAGATAGACCCTCCCGTTCCCAACGCATAACAAAATTCTCCTTGAATGATTACATCACCCTTTCGTCAGTTGGGAGTTTGACAAGTCACCGTGCGGCTGCTTATCTGGGATTGGGGCCCCACCCTCGCCTGTCTACACCTAAAAGTGTAAGTTTTCAGTTTTTGATTTTCCCTTTAAAAAGCCCTTTCTAACTCCTTTTCTAACTGTTTTCCTGGCTCTAACCCCCCTTCCTTTTTGCTTATTTTTCAAGTTAACTCCTAACTTTCCCTTTCCCTTTCCCACCTAACTAGCGGGGTTGCCCCCGTACCCCCCTACGGGGCCTAACTTCTATTAGCCAACTTTCCCTCCCTCCCCCTTTTTATTGTATTATTATTGTGTCCGATTTGTTGCTGGTCCCCTCCCCCTTGTCTGTGATTCCCTGTGTGCCCATTTACTGTTATTGTGCGGGTAGCCCGCCTTTACTTGCCCGTCTTGTCTGGACATCGCCGGACGGACTCTCTTGTTGTAACCCTGCCCCGTATTGACCCATTAAACTGCCAGTTGTCCTGTTTCTTAACCTTTTTATTACTAATTTTAACTAGGTCTTGATCTCCTAATTAGCTAGGTAGAGCTCTGGGAATAGCCCGGAGCTGAATTCTATCTGAGCCTATTTTTGTGTGTGTTCCCCCTTTTGTTAGGCGCCCCGTTGGCGTCCCCCAAAAATTACCCATCCCCCCTTGGCGAGGCAAGTCGGTGGTAGAGAGCCGCCTGGACTAAATATCTCCACCCGCAGTCGCAGGTCAGCGTCTTGCGCACAGTTCCACTTGTAAAATTGGGGCTTGAGCTCAGTGGTTAAAATCCCTAGCTCCCTCATATTTTACATTAGGCTGCCAGCTCTAGGCTCTCCCCTTTTATTTTTCCCCCTGAAATATTTTTCCTATTTCCCCCCCCCCCTAAATTAATTTTTCTAGCCCCCCCTAGTCCAAAAAAAATTTTTTTTAGAGCCCCAAATTATTTTTTCCCTATACCTACTACCTGTAAAGTTTCCCCCTATCCATTTTCCCTAATATTGACTGGATTCGCCGGTCTGATATACCCATTCCCCCCGTGTGGATTCACAAAGGTCTGCAATTGACGTCATTCCCAATTGCAAACCTTTGTGTTAACTTTTTTGGCCCGCCCCCGCATCGCTTGAGTCCTTATCAGGCGCCTGACTTTGCTTGGGCCCTTTGAAGCGCCGCCCACGCATCGCTTAAAGTCCCAGTCAGACGCCTGACTTCCTGTCAATTCCCCGTGACTTTTATTAGTCCTGTTTCCTTTTTGCTGACGAGTAGTGCGTTTATTTTCCTCACTTGGTTTATTTTGCTGTGTTATTTTTTCCCTTCCCTTTCGAAATTTATCCTTATAGTTGGGCAGACCAACTTTATCCCTGGATTATCACCGGGACCACGCCAAGTGATAATCTATCCCTATTATACCAGCAACTCCCTGCCCGCCCTAAATTTACCCCAATCAGTCCCCCCTCACCCAAAAAAAAATTTTTTGGGAGGGAAATACAAATTTTGGAAAAAATTTTCCGTTGGATTCCGGGGCTCGGCCAAGAATCTAACCCTGTACCGTTGGACGATTGAATTCCCAACTGGTGGATTGCTGCTACTCCCCGGACGAGAACCCAACAATAACAATTTATGGTCGAATTGAAGATTCGACCCAACCCCCCGATTCTTGGTCCCGGAATACGTACGTACAGTTGGAGTTTCGTGTCCCTGGCCGGAGAACCCCGATTTTGAGTTATATACGTATATCCTACCCTGAAAATCCCCATCGCCCCCCGGTCCTGCCCAAGAATAGGATATACGTATATAACTAATTTGGTGAGTTGTGTTTTTTCGTGTCGTGTTTGTAATGGATCATTGCCCCCCTGAAGACGACCCCTTTGACAGCAAACCCAGAGTGGACCGATCCCCTGACCTACCCCCTCCTGACCTTGGGGCCGTGGTCGGAAGTTCTGGGCAGCACGGATCTTCCGTCCACATCCGCCTCGGGTCAGGACTGAGTCCCGAGGACGATCTACACCCCTCGTCGGACTACCCCCAGGGCGGAGGTAGGGGAAGCCCCTCCCGTCATGACCGATCCCCTGACCCTCCCCCTCCTGACCTTGGGGCCGTGGTCGGAAGTTCTGGGCAGCACGGATCTTCCGTCCACATCCGCCTCGGGCCAGGACTGAGTCCCGAGGACGATCTACACCCCTCGTCGGACTCCCCCCAGGACGGAGGTAGGGGAAGACCCTCCCGTCATGACCGATCTCCTGACCCTCCCCCTCCTGACCTTGGGGCCGTGGTCGGAAGTTCTGGGCAGCACGGATCTTCCGTCCACATTCGCCTCGGGTCAGGATTGAGTCCCGAGGACGATCTACACCCCTCGTCGGACTACCCCCAGGACGGAGGTAGGGGAAGCCCCTCCCGTCATGACCCCACGGTTCATTTGGACGGTTCTGACCCGAGCGAAGAAGCCCCACCCCCCAACCCCATTCCCCTGGAACAGCCGTCCGGAAAGCCCCAACCCAAGAAAAAACCCGCTCTGGGTTTTTGTCCCAAAGCCCCGGCGTGTCCTGGATGGGCTCCCCCTCCCCATCAAACCCCATTGGAGTATTTTTATGATTATTCCCCCCATACCCCCGGATACCCTAAACCCCATTTGCCTACTAGGGAAGCCCTGGTAGTGCAAACCTGCCCGTCCACGAAACGTCATACCAAAATCCATTGCGGCCTCTAGTGGAACGAAACCATCCCAAGGCCCCCACGATCAGATCAAATCCCGCCCATATGGAATTCGAAATAATTCCAATTCTTACCCCCCGCAACCACAACTCCAGAACTAATGGGCCCAGGTTGTGCTTCTGGTGCACCCAAGAGGGCACGGGTGGCAATACTGCCCCACCCGTATACGCACAGTCGACAACCTGGGGCCCAACCACTCCGGATTCCTACGTATGCTAGCAAGCCCGAAGGTGATGGCCAGCCCCCAACCTCAAGCGCGGACCCCCCTTCGCCAACAAGGAGGTGACCTGAGTGACCTCCAACCCCAACCCGGTCCTCAAGTTAGTCATCAACCCACTTCCGATAGCCTTTTCCAGAACCAGGGAAACGCCAACCTGGGCGCCGTCAGTAAGCCCCGACGTGCGCCCCCAGTCCGGCCCTCTACCCAGTTAATATGGCGCCCGTGTACGAAGTGACTGATAATCCTCGGATGGCTAATCGGAGCTCAGAGGAGCCAGAACCCTTACCCTATTTCTCACAAGTGGCCATCACCCGGAGTCATGCAGTCCCCGACGGTCTCAGTGTCCTCTTGTTTAACAGGTATACCCCATCCCCACCCTCCTCCCAATCTACGAAACCCCCCAGCCTGTTTGACCACGAGGTCCGAACCCCCTTGCCCAGTCCAACGTCGCCTTTCATTTTGGAGCCCAAAACACACGAACTTGTCAGTGGAGGCCGCGGACTTGCCTACCCACCCACCCGGAGTGTAGCCCCCAGCCAGCAGGGAAAAACTTGGTGTTGCGAGGTTGAAAGGTTTAATCGTCAGCAGTGGACTCCCCTCGCGGATCGCTACGGGGAAGCCCGTAGCGTCCGCAAGATCCAAGTACCTATCCCCTCCTAATTGATCCACTGTTGACGCTCAAAATTTTACCCCACGTGCAAACCATGTACGTACATTTAACAAAGTACGTACACATCCCACCCCTAAGTTTATTCTAAGCCCTGGGGAGATGTTGCTGACTGGCGAGGGCCAGCAACACCTCCCCCAGTACCTCACATCACCAGGATGGTCCCACTACAGCTACCCCTACCACGGCCTCCACGTGCACGCAGCCCCTCGGAAACTCCCACCCCATGCCGAACAGAGGAAACTACTCCTGGAAAATAGTTTCCCGACATTCCAAGCGTGCTCGTCACGACCACGCCTCCCCCTGTTGCTATTTCCACTTAATCCCTCGCTGGTCCCGACCATTGGGCTCCGTGCTTCGAATTGGGCGACATGTTCCAGGATCCCCGAGAGTCGCTTAGCCCGGTGGAGGATCATCAGCAGGAATCGATGCCCAAAACTCCCCAAAGCTGTTGAGAAGTCTCCTGGGGACTTCTCCTCAACCATGAACCTTACCCGCCAAAAATTCGAAGAATTCGAAAGCCTGCTGTTGAACCTTCTGGGCCAAATTCGTCAGTGCATGGAGGAGCTGGACATGTCGGTCGACTCGCCGGCCATACCCACGAGTTCACCAGAAGCGACTTTGCCCAACCCCAAACGACTCCCGCGCCCCCACCTTCGTCAGCGATCCCAATCTATGGGAGCGCCTAACTATGCCACCCGAAACCCTAATTCCTATTACTACCAATGAGCCCCAGCCGCTAATCCCAGCGGGGCTACCCCTACTACCCTCGCTACCCAAAATGCCTCAACTCAGGTTTTAGAGGTTGAGGACCCTGAGACCCAGCCCAAGCCCACTGCTCTCTTGGGAGAACCGGTCCATCAAACAGAAAGTCCCACCCCTGCTGTTATTAATGAGCCTCAGCTGCCAACCCCAGCGGTCATTCCTACAACCTTCCCTACCCGAAATGCCTTCGCTCAGGTTTTTCGGAGGCTGAGCCCTGAGACCCAACCCAACCTTACTCCCAGTAACCTGAATGACCGAAATCAATCCTTCGAAGCCGAGGACGCTGAGGCTCAAGATACTTCTGACCATGAACAGACAGGTCCCGTCAGTGACCTCGTCCAAGCAATCCTGACTGACACTACCCTTTCTTACGTGTCCCAGTGTACTCGTCTGCCCTCCCAAAAAGTCCCCACCTGCTAGTAAGTATTTTTGGTGTGAAGGCCCTAGCCCTTTTGGGAGTCCGTGCGAATGTCTGCTACATATCCAAGGCATTTCGACCATGTAAATGCCTCCGGTACCCTCATCCCTTGCCCTTCATACCTCTGCGGCTTCCAAATTCTCCACAGCTGCGGAGGATACGTCCGTTGACATATTGGGGAAATGCGAGATACCGCACTTTTTGTGCAACGGGCACAAATATTTATTTCCCTTCCATGTTGCCCAAGGTCTGTACCAAGATTTTATTATTGGTTATGACCTTATGCAAAAATATGATTGGTCCGTAGTCCCTAAGTCCCATTCCCTCTCCACCCCCTATGTGGCAGACATCACTCCTTACCCCAGACGAGTTACGGGCACTGGCCGATAAATTTAGTATTACCGTAACGAACAGTGTCATTTCCGGTAACCTTATCCAAACCCCGATAATCTCAGGCACTTGCAGCCCGCCTAGTCGACTGAGTACATGGCAGGCCAATACCAGCAACACTTGGGATCTTGTTGTTGCTACCCTTGAAACGACACCCTTGCCCAAACCCATTAGTACGTTATCCCCATGATCTATATACGTACCCCATGCCCAGAAACCGCTAAACGAAAAACCCGTGAAGATCACCGCATTGTATGTTTCGGAGTTATGTTGGATAACTCCAAGGTCCAGCTGGCCTGGACCTTACCCCCCAATACGTGTGTTTTATTTAGGGTTACGCTTCGGGGTAACTCAAAAAGGGTCTAGAGTGTTGGACCCTTCACCCTGCCCGGCATGGTATACTCACCTGTCCCTTTCCCCCTAATCTGTCTCTCCCGCCCCCCTCCTTTTTGTTTATTGTTATAGTGGGCCCACACCACTCTTTTATTCCTAGGATGCATCCACATAAATACGTAAGTAGGGTGTTTTGTTTAAATGTTTGTATATGTGCTTGTTAGTGGTATAAATGTACGTATGCATGTCTAACTTTGTATAAATGTTTCTAGGGTCAAAAACTGTAGGACCCTACGTACGATTATTTTTATATATATTATTTTTCAAATTTTTGGGTTTTTCTCTTTTCAGTCTAAATTGGGGTTTTCTCCTTAGTATATTTATACATTTTCGTATACTTATACGATTTATATTACTTTTGTTATTCTTCTTTTACGATTTCTATTTAAACTAAAATGGGGTTTTTATGTCTTTTTTTTCTCTTTCTCCCTCACGTTACGAATCCTTTATTAGTTATACGTATGTATTCTAATAAAACCCAAAATCTTTCCCCTTTAGGGTCCTACATACGTACTTATTTTTGATTCCTAGGTAAATATGTTTCGTATGCATGGTATGTATGATAATCAAATAGTATGCCTCCCTCCCCTAGTTTCTGGTTATTTCCCTCTCCGGTTTGTTTGGTTTGCTTGTATGCTACATACGTACAGGCAACAACTGCAGGTAAGTAGTACCTCGTACCCTAGGACCGTATTGCAAGGTCCGGCCGATCCTACGTATGTACCTGTATACCATGTCCTGTTTTATGGTTTTATTTCAGATATTTCGACCGATGGTCGAAATGAGGCCAATCCGCCCGAATGGGGCACGGCCCACCCTCATACCCTGTTTGGTGGATTTCAACGCGTTCGGGTTGAAATTCCAAACTTCATCCTTTTTGCCTTTTCCCAAAATTTTGTCCTGTCCTTTCCCTTGCCCTGGGTTTTTCGTTACCCCCTTCTGTAGTTCACCCTTAAAAAGTAACACCCTCCCAATGTTATTGTTGTGACACATTCCGCACTCCAGCACACCCCCTGGTCTATGATTTTTTCCCCTGGGAGCACACCCACACCTCCCGCGGTTTTTCCTTTTTTTTGTCTGTGTATGCACTGCTCTTTGTATGTTTCAGAGCTGGTACTTCCATTGCAACTTCAGTGCCTTGGTATTTTGTAGTGGGCACTGACGTTGATCCTTGCTCAAATTGGTGCTGGTCTCTGGCTTTTGTATGAGCCGGAGAAACTCGATCAACTTCTGCGAAGGACTCATTTGGCCCCGAATACGACGACCTGACCCTCCTCAACCCTTGGACGTCAACAGCTTTGCCCAATTCCCCGAGCTTGTTCAAGCTTATTGGAACCCGGTGCTACCGATGAGCCAGAATTCCCCTACAAGAGAGACTGGGCAGCCCGGCTCTCAAACCCTCCCCAATACCCTACCCGCCTCTGAACCCGGTTCCCAACGGTCTCCTGCGGGCCCGTCCGCAGAGACCCCGTCCCGACCCCCTGCGTCTGAAATTCTACTTGTGAACCCTATCGTACGGTACACAGACCACCCCCCAGTCCCTAGCCCCGGTTCAATTTTATCGGATGGCGGCAGACCGCCGTCCCGCCCAGCTGGTACTCCGCCGGCTGACACCCCTTCCCCCGCAGCCAACCCCGACAATGGGATACAAGGTACAGTATCCCCAAGCCCAGGTAACTCAGGCCGCGCAGGCAGTGCAGACACCTCCAGTCTCGACTGCCTCCCCCGGCCTGAGTAATTTTATTCTCCTCAAATGTGCCAATTCCCGACACCAGAATTGGCACAATCCCCTACCTACAGTCACGCCTCCACCATTTCGTACCGGTCAACTAATTTCCAGGTATACAAAGAGGACCACGCCTCTCTCCCAAGCGACCCAGCAACCTGGTCCCGCCGGGTTTGCTTCCCCAGTGCTGGCGGCGGAGGCATCTGACACCCCCCAAGCATCCCAGCAACCTGGTCCCGCCGGGTTTGCCTTCCCCTCCCCCCAGTGCTGCCAGCCCCCCACCCCCCTCCACCACACCCACCCCCCGCCAATAACACAGCCCCCCACCCCCCCCCCAACGTCCAACCTACCTACCCCACCCAGCCAACCTACCGATCAAGCATTTTTTTTAACGGACCGCCGTCCCATCTGTGCCGCCTAACGTCGGAGTACCACTTCCCCATTAATACCCCCCCCCCCCCCCTCCCCCCCCCCCCCCCTATCCCAATCCCCCTCCCCATCCCCCCTCCCCCCCTCCCCACCCTAAGGAACATACCTGTTGCACCCAGGGTATGGATCCCCTCCCCCACATTCAAGACATCGTGTACGAGGCATACGAAGTCTATACCCACGCTACCTTGGCTCACCGGGCAGCCCGGCAAGTCAATTCTGTGACCTTCAAATGGCCCTCCAACTGGCCCCCACGGCATCATACGGCCCCGAGGTACCCAAGACGTCGTCCAGCATCGTCGTCTGGGTGCCGGCCCCCTTTACCCAGCCCTAGAATTTACCGCTCTAGACGCACGCCCCTCCCGGCGTCAGCGTCAGGAGCTAACCACCATTTATGAGGAGATCATGTTTGTCGGTCCTGTCGACCGATCGGCCCCTGGCCCGTCCCCTCTTGGTCCTTTGATTTGGACCTTGACACCTCCTGCCCAACCTCCCCATATCCTTCTGCGAAGCAATGTTCTTTCCCTTTGCCCGGCTTATTTCTCAGTCGTCTCAGTGGCACTACTCCCAACCCCCATGGGCCGAGACTGACTGGCGACGGATGATGGCTGCGCGCCACGGTCGGCCTCACCCCCTCGGACCCCTCCAACCGTCACCGTCGACAGCAAACCCCACCCCCACCCCCTGCCCAAGCCCGAATCCGACAACGCCCCGGAGCGCTGTGATACTTCGGCAGGGCCCAATCTGGCGCGAGCGCTGCCCCCGGTTCCACAGTCGTGCTCACGGGCCGCGAGCACGTCCCCTCCCCTGCCTTCGCCCCAACCCATCCTTCCCTACTGCCCAGGTCGTGCCACAGAGATACAGTACTTCCAGACATTCTGGAGTTAGCGGTGGTCCTGCTCACACACCGCTTATACCTCCCAGCGGGGAATGGCCGTCCCCACCCCCTCAGCTGTCCGGATCAGCGTCTGTTCGATCTGGTCCCTGCCCGCCAGCCGAGACCGTCCCCAGGACGTCGTTCGGCGGCCTCGTTCACTTCCATTGAGATTGTGCAGACGCCCAGCGGCCAACTCCAAACCGTTAGTCCAGAGGCTCAGTTGGCGGCAGCTCAGCGAGGGGGTTCCCCCTGCGCCAATTCGAGCATCGTTCCCGGTCCACCACCCGGTAAAACCCCAGTGTCCCAAATGCTGAACTCGTCCCCAGAGTCCCCGAAGGCCAACTGGGCAGGGTTCAACACCTTGGGCTCTGGTCCGCATAGCCTTCCAACGCCTGTACGAGAATCCATCTCGTCACCTACCCTGCCCACCTCTTTGCTGA
>JASAND010016429.1:0-57943 GCA_030248195.1 Trissonchulus latispiculum | reverse complement strand
CAAAACGTTCATAGAGGGGTCGCCCTGTCCCGGAATACTGATGCCAACTAACCAAGGCACCGGACTCCAGGGGAGGAGTTTTGGCCCCGGACTGCTCTTCGCCACCATCGCCAGTGGCAGTCGACTTAATTCGTTTCGACGAAGCGAAGTGGACGTAATTTTGGCCACCTTCTGGAGCACCTCGTCCGCACCGCGCAACGTCTCCGCCAGACTACTGTTCGTCGTCGTCGTCATAGTTTTTCCCAGTTTCCGTGGAGACGGGGAGTCTGTTCGTCGATCTCTGGACCTTCCATTCCGTCTACTTCTTGTCGGGAGACTCGCGGCTTCGCTCATTCCGACCCTCCCTCCTTTTGGGACTGGACGATTTCCGGGAGCTGTGCCGTTTTTCGTTTCGGAGACCGGATTCCCGTTTCGTCAGCGAATCCGAATTCGGCGGCTCCCGGGACACGGATCTGCGGTCGTCTCTGCGTCGACGTCGTTCTCGGGATCGAGACCGGGACCGATTGCCGCGCCGTCTTCCTTCCATCTTTCCGCTTTTATTTTTCTAAGTTTCCTGCTCTTTCAGTAAACTGATACGTACTGAAATGTAGATCTCCAGTTTAATGAATACGTAATAAACCTGAAAATGTAAGAGAAAGACATTAGAAATAGTCAGGACAGGACTGTGAGAAGTCACAAAGATTTATCCTGATACCGACCTTTCCAGACAGAGAGAAAACGTTGGTTTAGGCCCCGAAGTCGTTACTCGGACCAAACTGAGCAAACTACGACACCACAAAGTTAGTTTTCAACGTTGCAATGCGTAGCTTGAGCTGCCTCAGCACTGATTCAGAAAAAAATCTTGAATTCCTAATTCCAGCAAAAAGTAATTGCCACATTAGTAGTTGCTTGTACCTAAGTTTACTGTTTCATTTAGCGGCTTGACAAAATATACATTTCATGATGCTTGAATCTTAGAGCGAAATACAGAAATGTCCTTCTTTGTCGTTGTAAAATTTTGTAATAAGCCAAGCACACTAACTAAGGGCTGGCTTATCCCTTGGCAATTTTATGGGGGGGGGGGCACACCCAAAATGGGGGGCATGCACATTTTTAGAAAATTTTTTCTAATTTGTGAGGGTGTTTTGTGTACAAACCGCTAAAAGTCGCTAAAAATGACTAAGTTTAGATGTCTTTTAAGCTAAAATAGCGAAAATTTAGCAAAAAATCCGGCGAAGCCAGAAACAGTTTTGAAAATTTAGGGTAACAATGGCAACATTTGGCAATTTTTGGCCTTATGTGGGGGAGGTCAGAGTTTATGGGGGGCTCCTCGAATGGGAAGGGAGGTCGCCGAATGGGGGGCGGCCCACCCCCACTAGGGATAAGCCAGAAGGGGGCTCTAAATAGATAATTTCCTACTGTCACATATTCGAAACTGTTCCACATAAGTTACGAAAACGGCAAAAATTTTCTGGCACAAAGGCTAAATGTAGACCAAAAGTTGAGTTTTTACTTCTCAAAACGAACTACCAAAAGCTGTGAATAAGGCTGCGCAAATATCGCCAAAATCTTTAATTAACAAATGGCCCAATCATAGTCCGTTGCAATTAACAGACAGCGACAAAACATGATCAAATAATAAGAAAGCTAACAAGAAAAATACAACAGGCACGCACGCACAGAACTGTTATAAATATAATGTACTGAAACTGAAAAGTACAACTCAAGCATTTTCAAGATTTACCCAAGAGGTACTAGTAGTAGTCTTATAGTGGTCTTCCGTATATTTTACCTAAAAGTTAAAAATCTTGGAAAAACTTGAAACACAGAACCCCAAATTGAGGTAAATCCCTAAAACACTGAGAATATATTGTACAATAGAAAGTTTACAATTCAGTGCACTGAAAGGGCAAGCATCCACACATTAGAACCTTCAGCGTCGTAGAAGGGTTCTCTAATGCGCTTCACAATACAGACAAAATCACAATACACTGAAAAACAAACAAGCAAGCCAATTCACCGTAAAAAAACATCAAAAATCTCCCTGGAATTTGCAGCAATGAAAACTGCAATACGCCAGCTTTCAATTTATTATTGAAATTTTAATATAAAACTTTGCACACTCCTCTAACCCGAATATGAAGTGGCAAGTCTTAGAGGCGGTTTATGCTCTGCTCAGTGAAGCTGACACCGCTCTAATTGCCAAGCGTAGCATTATATGCATACATAAGTACAATACGTTACTATACGTAACAGAACAAATGCCTGCGTGCAGTATATTAACTACAATAATAAACTACTAACCTAAACGAATATTTACAAAATATGTAAAACAAAAAACATATTTCTGGAACAACACAATAAGCAATCAGAAATAATAACAATTAAAGAATAAACAATTAAAAACACATCAGCAGCCTTTATTATAAATTGGAAATCAACACGGGGAAGGGGGTGGGGCGGGGTGGGGCGGGGCTGGAAATATGGAATTATTCAAGCGACAAGACAATAAAAATCTGCAGAAAGCAACCTATCAACAGGCAAATTAAAAGTACGTAGATCAATAAGAAAGGCATTATATACCTAGACAAAATTATGGAACAAAAAGCATTAGGCAGAAACCTCATAGAAACGTACGTACGTAAGCTACAGAATGCAACAAAGCTCTTTTACACTATAAGTGTTAATCCAGAACAAGTCCAGTTATGTAGTACTGAGGAAGATTTCAGCAACAACCTCTCAGCTCAAGGGAGTTCTCAAACTTCAAAGGCGACATGAAAAGCCTCGCTTCGAATGAGATCGGGAGGGACCGGCATGACTGTGAAGAATTTTACACAAAAAAGCTAGCATTAACGTTTACCTCAGCTTCTTGATATGACCAATTTTACCTATATAATTTCTAGCTTTTATAAACGTGAGTATGAATATGTAGGTTAGAAACGCAGATTTCTTTTCACATCAACAAATTTTTGCTTATATACCACTGATCATTTTACATTAACACAACAGACAATGGGCAAACAAAACACTACCAAAAGCAGGGGGGGTTGGGGGGGAGGGGTTACCAAAGTTCACCGTCGCGTTCACGAGAGGGACACTCAATGACTCGCGGTTTCTCGATGATCCTGGCCAACTTGGTCCCCTTCTCCACAATCCCAATAATCCAGGCCTGATGACCCTCCGTCTTTTCGATGTCCTTGCAGAAGGCCGCCGCCTGTTCACGAGGCAGGGCAATCAACAGACCCCCTGGAAACAAAAGCCAAACAAAATAAGCCAAAAAATATAGAGTAGGGTAGAGTAGAGAAACTAAATAGACAGCGAAAAAGAATTTTTAAAAAACTTTCTTATGTGGAACAGAAATACAGGCTGATACCTGAGGTTTCAGCCGAGCTGCCCTGAAAGAGACCAAACATGGTCCCACAGGCCTTGGCAACGGCGGACATCTTGGCGAGAATGGGGAGGTTGTGAATGACAAAGTTGACCTCGTTCTTCTGAATGGAGACCAGATTCTGGGCATGACCCAGTAGACCGAACCCGGTCACATCCGTCGCACCGTGGGCATTGTACTTGTGCATAAGGCGGGCCGCTGCAACACGATAAGACACACATAGAAAAACAACCTTTTTTCACAAACAAAATGACAGAAAAAAAAGCATATCATGAAACAAAAGAAAAACGAAAAACGTCTACAAATTGTCGCAAAAAAACCACCAAAATGACATCTACAAACTACAAGTAGGTGCAAGTATATCGTCGTTTCATAATTTCTGGTAACAATGTTTCCCAAATCTAGCGTCGTTAGAGTGTACTAAAACTTCCCTACCCACTCAGAGAGTACAGTGAAAACTTTATTTGTTTCCCACCCACCCAACACCCATAAATAGACCCCCACCCACCCCCCCCCCACCCCAAAAAGAGTCAAACTAAACAAAAACACAACCACAAAAACCCCCCCCACCCACAAAAACCCAAAAAAAACAAACAAGCACAAAAAGTAACTAATACCAACCTCACCAACCCTCTCACAAAAACAGGCATATAAAAAGGAACCCACTACACACCCCCAAAACCAACTACAAGCACCATAAACCATAAAAAACCATAAAATACCGCGCATACTTAAACTAAGACTTAAAATAACCTAGCACCCTAGTATCTGATACAAACAGGACACTAACCGCGACGTATTATATACTATACCCAGAACCAAAAGATAAAAACAACCCTCAAGGCAGGCGCGTATAGCTCTTCTAAATTTATCTGAGAATTATGTAGTAGCAGTATGTATATACACTAGGGGGGAAAATGCACTCGACGGGCAACCAACTTGGTAGAATAGGGAAAGACTTGAATGTTAAATACACGGTGCATGGTTACAACAGAGATTCTGCTGAAGCGGAAAAATGCCGTTTCTCAGCGACTAAAATGACAGAAACCAGCTTTGTGCGCCGAATAGGGAATCTACTCGGCGACTAAAATGAAAGAAACCAGCTTTGTGCGCCGAATAGGGAATCTACTCGGCGACTAAAATGAAAGAAACCAGCTTTGTCGCCGAATAGGGAATTCCCTCCTTCCGCCCTATTCGCGCGAACTTATCGTCTTTCGGGAGGAAATATATAGGTAATTATTCTGTTAGGAACTGCAAACGTAAGCATTGCGCTCAATATGACATTTCCCGTACCGGTTGCGTGGAGGCTAGGGGTGGCGCTAGATTAATTTCTTTTTGAGCTACCTGATCCGTAAATATTTTATGCATACAACCGCTAGCAAGACCAACAGAAAGCAACAATAAGTATATATGCAGTTTAAACAATTTGTGGTCAACAGTCCTTGTGCTAAAACATATACAATCAATCGTATTTCATTTTATATAATGTTTGATTGTATCAATTCTCGGTAAGATCAGCACAGAGCACACCTATATATATATATATATATATATATATAGCTCTCAATGTTTCTGATAGCACATCGAAGACAGCGTATTCATGTCTGTGAAAACCTTGACTTACGTAAGTGCTTGATAAAACTGTTGTTTTGCATTCTGAGGTAATTCTGCCATTCTGAAGCTCTCTCATTATTCAGCAAAGCAACACATAACAGGCTTCAAAGTTCGCGCGAATAGGGCGGAAGGAGGGAATTCCCTATTCGGCGACAAAGCTGGTTTCTTTCATTTTAGTCGCCGAGTAGATTCCCTATTCGGCGCACAAAGCTGGTTTCTTTCATTTTAGTCGCCGAGTAGATTCCCTATTCGGCGCACAAAGCTGGTTTCTGTCATTTTAGTCGCTGAGAAACGGCATTTTTCCGCTTCAGCAGAATCTCAGTTGTAACCATGCACCGTGTATTTAACATTCAAGTCTTTCCCTATTCTACCAAGTTGGTTGCCCGTCGAGGGCATTTTCCCCCCTAGTTTCGCTTATTTTTCCGCTGCAGAGAAAATCATGTCAGAGAAGTTGCATATATACACAATGTAAGCAAAGCTAGCTACCGCAAACAGGCTGGATGAAAACGTTCTAGTTCAACTGAATGTATTTGCTGAAACGAAAAAATGTCTGTTAATAGCCTTTTCAGAACTTTATACACGGTGCGTCATCTTAGGCTGGAAGGCCACTGTTCATGGCCTCTACCGAACATTACACACGGAACGTTATCTTAGGCCGGAAGGCCACTGTTCATGGCCTTTTCAGAACTTTTTACACAGTGCGTCATCTTAGGCTGGAAGGCCACTGTTCATGGCCTCTACAGAACATTATATACGGAGCGTTATCTTAGGCTGGAAGGCCACTGTTCATGGCCTCTACAGAACATTATACACGGAACATTATTTAAAACTCCCGTAGGTTGGAAGGCCAACCTGTACATAGTCCCATTTGATATAATTATATCAACCAAAAAGTACGGATCTCTCTGATGAGAGCATATGGGTCCTAATCCCCCCTGGTCTATTTTTGTAGACCACATTCAAATTTTAACACTTTCAATTGGTCAAGGCCGGATTAGGGCCGAAAGACTTTGACCAATTGTTAAGTTCATCTCACTAAATCCCAGATGTGCATTAGGCACATAGCTTGTATATATCTGTAATGCTTGAGGCGTCAATTCTTTTAGTTCATAAAATGCACTTTTCAAACACTGCCACGTATTTTTTTTGAAATGTCCCCCCCCCCCCCCCTTTTTTCCCCCCGTCCCTTTTCAACCAGTAGATCTTTTACACGGTGCGTCGATCTTGTTTTTATTTTATTTTTATTTCTTTTATTTTTTTTACCCATAACCTCTTTTTATTTCATATCTCTCCCACTTGAGACTCAGTTAAGTTCTTAATTGTTGTATTTTCCCTATGTTTGTTCCCTCACTACGTTTCCCTGTAACTTTGCTAACTTCGTTCTACTCTACAGAACATTATACACGGAGCGTTATCTTAGGCTGGAAGGCCACTGTTCATGGCCTTTTCAGAACTTTTTACACGGTGCGTCATCTTAGGCTGGAAGGCCACTGTTCATGGCCTCTACAGAACATTATACATGGAGCGTTATCTTAGGCTGGAAGGCCACTGTTCATGGCCTTTTCAGAACTTTTTACACGGTGCGTTATCTTAGGCAGGAAGGCTATTTTAAAAGCCAACCAGCACCGTAACCTTGGATATGCAGTTATATATACATGACAAAAGTTGCTCTGCTCATTTTGGGCTTTCATTTAAAACCAAATTTGACAACTTTTGGAAATTTTGATTTTTGACCAATTAGGACCCCTTGCCAGGGCGCCACAGGTCGCTAGAGACCAATTTGGAGGGGTCCTCCAATGAGATAAAATGTTCGCCTCACCAAGGGCTTTCATTTGATACCAAACTTGAAAACCTTTCAAAAAATTGATTTTGGACCGGTACGGACCATGGTCGGAGCGCCACAGGCCGCTGGGACCAGTTTGGAGGGGTCCTCCAATGAGATAAAATGTTCGCCTCACCAAGTTCTTTCATTTGATACCAGACTTGGCCACTTTTGGAAAAATCGATTTTTGGACATTTTGGACCGGTCAGGACCCTGGTCAGGGCGCCACAGGCCGCTGGATCCACTTTGGAGGGGTCCTCCAATGACAAAAAATATTCGCCTCACCAAGGGCTTTCATTTGATAGCAAACATGGAAATTTATTTAAAAAACCGATTTTTGACCAGTCCGGACCCTGGTCAGGGCGCCACAGGCCGCTGGATCCACTTTGGAGGGGTCCTCCAATGACAAAAAATGTTCGCCTCACCAAGGGCTTTCATTTGATACCAAACTTAGCCACTTTTGGAAAATTCGATTTTTGGGCATTTTGGACCGGTCCGGAGCCTGGTCAGGGCGCCACAGGCCGCTGGATCCACTTTGGAGGGGTCCTCCAATGACAAAAAATGTTCGCCTCACCAAGGGCTTTCATTTGATACCAGACTTGGCCACTTTTGGAAAAATCGATTTTTGGCCATTTTGGACCGGTCCGGACCCTGGTCAGGGCGCCACAGGCCGCTGGGTCCACTTTGGAGGGGTCCTCCAATGACAAAAAATGTTCGCCTCACCAAGGGCTTTCATTTGATACCAGACTTGGCCACTTTTGGAAAAAATCGATTTTTGGCCATTTTGGACCCGGTCCCCGATCCGGACCCCTGGCCAGGGCGCCACAGGGGTCCGGGCGAAACCTACTATAGCCTATGCTGTAGTGCTCCCGCACCCCACCCCAAACCCCAAATAAGAGAGACCTGCTCACTGTAGATATTTCTGTAGAAGAGGTTAAAGTTGGAGTTGCGACACAGTAGGGCCCACCACCATCAGGGTGCCCCCCAGCCACATGGATAGGTCCTAGAGCGAAACTAATGGGCCATTTAGATTCACCATATATGGGTTCCTATTCGAATACGAAACCTCAGCCCAGCAGCTTTTATGTATAGGGCTGCCTACTCCGTAGGCCCAGACCCCACCTTTTACACACTAACTTTTGACCCCTGGCCAAGGCGCCACAAACCACCGAGCAGCACCATCTCACTTCCCGGAGCCCTTCACCCTTGGGCCATGCCACATGAGCCATATGAGAGCCCAGCTTCCCTCGCTGCGATCTATTTCGAAGTGCAATTATTTTCGAACTTAGTTTTTTTCGGGGGTCCCTTGGGGGGTCCCCACCGGGGGGGTGGGGCCATCTGGGGGGGGGGGGGTCCGGGAACCGCGGAAAGTAATTTCCCCGGAATTGCGGAACTTTTTGTACAAAAAAAACCTAAAATAGTACGGCTCTGAAGGGTCTTCCGACCTGCACCCCTGGGGGGGGGGGGGAAATGGAGAGAAACGCGACCTGCGCGGGGGGCCAATTTTCATATCTCAAGATCTACCCGGCCGATCCGGCTGAAATTTTCACAGCATGTACCCCTGCCCACAGGCTCTTCACATACCAAGATTGAGCCCGATCGGTCCACTCCTCCGCTGGCCACAGGCCAAACAATGTCCAGATTATACACATTGCGTCAAATTTTCCCTATTCTAGGGGGAGCGCTAACGCGCTCCCCCTAATATGCAAAACTTGGAGAGATTTAATAGCTATATACCGCAGGGTATTTTTACCGGGGGGGGGGGGGGGGTGACAGGGCCCCCGAAATTGACCTCGCCCCCCGAAAATGTATTCACACCGAAATCGCCCCTCCCGGGACTTTTGCTTCCCCCCGGGATTTTTTGGGGCCCAAAGTTGTGCAAAAAGTAAGCAAAATTTCAAAAATTTTCCTTCTTCACCGGAGATTTTTTCGTAAAATTCTGGGACCTATTTCTAGCTTAAATCCTGGCATTTTTAAGAACTATTTGCCTTTCTAAGTATACGCCAAAAAATCCAATTTTTCGCTCATTTTTGCAAATGGTGGCGGGAATCCCCACTCCGAAAAAACCTAAAAAATACCCTGATACCGAATAGACCAAAAGTTAGCCCGTGAAGTGTTCAATGTGCTGGTATCGCTTTGCGTAAATTTGACCTTAGAGGCTGCAATTCGTTATGAAAGTGGATGAAACTTTCCAAATATGTTATTTTGGTGATTTTTAATATTCTGGGACCAGTCCCGCAATTTTAGGTGCAAAGATAAGAAAATTTTGGCTTTTGGCATTATTCTCCCAGTACATACATGTAGCCGATACACCAGATTGGTTGTTATGGCTGGAAAGAGGGCAACAAAATGAACATTATCGCTTTCAGAACCTTTGAGCTATCTCTAGCGGTTAAGGCAGTATAAGCCAAAAACGATTTTTGGGGTCAAAATTTGGCCATTTTCGAAGAAATCAGTTTTTCAAAATCACTGCCAAACCATACAGACAATTTTGACTTATTTATACTCAATCGATACATCATCCATTTTGCACATTTATCCATGCCTATTCGTTCGTCCCTTTAAGCTAGAGAATTCGCGGAAAACCATTTTAGCAAAACTGCAATTATTTTGTTTTGAACATCGACTTCTCCAAAACTACTCTATGGATTTGTGTGATTTTTGGCAGAATAAAAGTTCGCACTATTGCGGAGGGACATTTTTCGGTTTTAGCTAAAACTTCTCCAGTAGCGAGAAAACTGAATACAATTTTGCGAAATTTCGTGTCATCATACATATGGCCAATTCTACAGTTTTGAGAAATCGATGTTCAAACATTTTTTGGTCTATATTCAGTCAGTCAGGTGTCAGCATATCAGAAAATTTATGCCATTTTTTGCTAATTTTGCTAGTTTTCTAAGCTCATGTGAATGTACAGATTGTAAGCTTTAAAACCATGTATAGAGCTCTTGCCAACCCCAAAAACTGCGAAAGTTATAGCGTTTCGAAAAATCACCGTAAAAGCACTGCACAAAAGGATACCAGCACCAAGGAATAAAATTTAAAAAATAGTATATAGCGGTAGCGGCCCCCTATGATATAGGTCTAAAGGGCACAGCGCCGCCATAGAGATCCGTTCGAGCACCGTGCCAGCTAAATACTCAACGAAACTAGACAAATTTGGTCTCCTTTGGAATCAGCACGACGAGTACTACAAGTAGCAAAAACGTTTTGGTCAAAATTTTCGCTTCCGGACAAATTAGTTTCGTTTGTTACTTTTTCCGTGTAAGTCACACTTAGAGAAGCACGTTTCTTTTAACTCACAAACTGAACGATCTAGGCATTTGTAGCCGATGAAGTTTGGTTTTTCTGAGAGTAGTAAGTGTGTTAATGTACCTTTTGGACAATTTTGCGCTGCCCGGCCCGGCCGGCCACCTGTGCGGTCGGCCAAAGTGGCCTGACCGCTAAGTTGGCCAAAAAAAGGGCCAATTTTGTGTCACGGCTACAGGGCTCAGAGAACAATCTAGAGTGCCGCGGCTTGTTGCATAAGAAACTTTGGGATGGGTAGCGTGTCATAACGAGGGCGATTATCGATACCTGTCCGGTCCAAATTTGGTCCGGCCAAATAGCCATTTGGAAAAAATTTCTAAGTCCCAACTCCACAGAAAACAGCCAAAAATAGGCCTAAATGCGCTGTTTTTCGTCATTTAGTGGGACGCATATAAGGGTTATCGGGGTCGCTGAACACAATGCGCAAAGTCGCAGCGCGGTGCTGTGCTGACATCGCGCTGCAGCAGTGTGCTGCTGAAGCTGGGTTTTCTTTAGGCGCAAAAGTGCGGGGAATGGGCTAAAAATGCGTGCGTTCTACGTATACTGCTACAAGTAATGAAATTCTCCTCCGGAGCATGAAAAAGTAATATGGGTGGTGGTGAGGTTCTAAAATCAAGAGAGGACTAGTCTTGAAAATGCTTAATATGGGAGTTAGGTTCAATAAAAAGAAGAGGACTAGGTTGTGGGCGAATTAATATAGGCACTGCTTCGCCATTGCGATATTAAGCATACCCATATATTAAGCATTTTTAAGACTAGTCCTCTCTTGATTTTAGAACCTCACCACCACCCATATTACTTTTTCATGCTCCGGAGGAGCATTTTCATTACTTGTCCTTCTGTCGTTTTAAAGGCTCCCTTTCCAGCCGTGTGCTTACTGATACAAGGAGCTTGAAAAATGCCATACGCATTTCTATGCAAACTTTCAGCTTTTCAGCTATCTCCAGCAGCTTGAACCAGGAACTGGTTCAACTTTGAACCAGTTGAACTAGATCTGGCCAACCATGGTCAACAGGTCGGTGGGGCCACTTAATGACAAAAGTTGATCGCCTCGCCAAGGGTTTCATTTGATACCAAACTTGACCACTTTTGAAGACTTTCATTTTCGACCCACACCGGACCCACAGTGGGTGAGGCACCCACCCACAGATCGGTGGGGCCACTTTTTGGGAGTGGTATAATGACAAAAGTTGATCGCCTCGCCAAGGGCTTTAATTTGATACAAGACTTGACCACTTTTGAAGACTTTCATTTTTGAACCACACCGGACCCACTGTGGGTGGGGCACCCACCCACAGGTCGGTGGGCCACTTTTTGCGGGTGGCTTAATGACAAAAGTTGATCGCCTCGCCAAGGGCTTTCAGTTGATACCAAACATGACCACTTTTGAAGACTTTCATTTTTGACCCACACCGGACCCACTGTGGGTGGGGCACCCACCCACGGGTCGGTGGGGCCACTTTTTGAGGGTAGCATAATGACAAAAGTTGATCGCCTCGCCAAGGGCTCTCATTTGATACCAAACATGACCACTTTTGAAGACTTTCATTTTTGACCCACACCGGACCCACTGTGGGTGGGCGCTGTGGGTCAGGGGTCACATCCACCGACCTCGGCAGTATGCTCATCGTTTTCAGCGACCCTGATTTACTATGTATGGGTACCACCCCAAGGCCGAAAAACGCCTTTCTAGTGAAAGTGGGGCTTAGAAACTTTTTGCCCAAAACAGGTGAAAAAATGCAAAGTTTGGGCCCATCTCCTGAAAGCTACAGAGCGAAATTAAAAAAATCCCCTTCGTTACTTTGCGCGCATAGTCCGAAATATTCAAATAAAATAAACCAAACCGATCTAGCTGCTAGCCTGTGAAAATAATTTGATTTCAACCGAAGTGCCAAAATAGCGAAAGTCCGATTTTGGGGCCTTGGCACAGAGCCAAAGTTGGCTGAGTGCCAAAATGACTTTCGTTTGGTAGCATGGGGGGATACTGTCTACCAACATATAATAGTAGCATTGGACCAAAATGCCCACATCGTTCCAACACTTCGCTAGAAAATGCACTTCCAATAAGCGTTATTAACCGAGAAAAAAACAAACGCACGGTAACTATCGCCAAGTGCAAAAATTTGAAGTTTCGAATTCGAACCAAAAGTATGGTGGTACTTGTAGTACTACTCGAGTACTTTACGATGGTAACATTTTTATCCCTCCCGGACCTCTAATTAGCTGGCACCAGGCCAACATGGTCTCCAGAGGGCCGCGCAGACGCCTTTACACCCATATTATGTAGGGGCGCTATCGCGCCCCTACATAATACCTATGCTAAAAAGTGTTCAAAAATCAAGCTTTAGTACCAAAATAAAGTCGATTTCGGACCAAAAACATTCCGGCTAAGCTGAAAAAATTTGGAAGATTTTAAGCAAAAATCGTTAAAATTTGGCATTTTCTGGGCACATTATAATATGGTGAGTGAGGGAAGCCCAAAAAAGTGGGGGGGAAGGGGTCCAGTGGGGGAGCCGAAAACGTGGAGGGAGGAAAGAGCAAGCATAGTGCCATATATACGTACGTTTCCTGTATTGGCAGTAAAACTTGCGCCTGGTAGCGCTGCAGCAAAGTATTCGTACAATATTGCTAATAGAGGATTTCGGCCAAAAATTAGAGAAAGGGAGAAATTGGAACTTTTCAAGCTTCTTCGTTCTTTAGGTTCGGTTGACGATTAGTTACTGGCGGAATTTTTAAAGCTGCTTGTGAAACGTTCAACATGTTTCTTACGTTTTACTGGGAACTTTAAAAATGAGATTAAATAGGACAAGAATAAAAATGCTCAGCGAAGCAGGTAAATATTAGTGCGGCTTTTAACCTAGTCCTCCTGGCATTTACAATCCGCCCCTCCCATAACAACGTTTTAAAACCTGGCCCTCTGTCCGCTTAAAACCCCATGTCACCCATATTGCATTTTTCATGTTCCATAGGTAGGAGCATTTTTATACTTGTCTGCTGCTACCGATTGTGCTGTGGCCGGGAAAGGTAACTCTACATTGAGATAAGGTTAGGCAAAAACCAGACCTGGGTTCCCAGAGGTTTGGTCAGAACCAGAACGTCTCCGGGTACAGCCATGTCCGGCATAATGTACTCCTCGGGTCCACAGACGGCCGTGGCGACGCCACCCATGGTCAGCCACGGATTCCGAATCGTCTGACCGCCCTCGATACGGGTTCCGGCCTCCTCTGCACAATCCTAAGAAAAAAATGAAAATGGAATGCAACGAAAAGGACAAAACAGAAACAGAAGAAACCAACTACCAGAGGCGCAAACTAACTTCACAAAAACCAGGAGCAGTTTATTTTTTGACAACATTTCTGGCCCACAAAATCCAGCTGACCCTAAACGACGCAAAAGGGGGGGGGGGTATCCACAAACGTTAGCAATTACTATGTGTACAGACTAGGTGCATGTGTCCACGTGAGCTCATTCTAACTGTGTGATTACCTTAAATCCTTTCAATATCATAGGCATAAGAATATCCCTGGTATGTGGATCCATATTTTGTGGAATGGTTAGAATCATTAGCATATTGTCACAGTCTAGCACACCCATTGCATATAGATCACTCAAAACATTCGCGCAGGCAATCTTCCCCTGCAAACAAAATCCCAAGCACCAAGCTAAGAGGACTTCAATAAAATATTCTTATCTTCCAAGTTTCACAAGATAAAACTAAATTAAAACCACGACCCCCAACTCAGAAAAATAGGCTCACTTTCAGAATTTAAATCCTGTTAACTGTTAGCCTAAAACTTTCTTTCGGATTCTAGCTAAGACTACGATTTTCAAGTATATTGTTCCATGTTTAAGTTTCCAGAATTTCAATAGAAAGGGCAATTTTCGGGTAAAATTCGGTCCCGTGGGCATTAGCACAAAGCCCTGAAGTCGAGACAGCTTCGGGAAAGCTCAGCTTCGGACTGACCTTCCCCGAAGCGAACCAGGTCAAGTCCAGCGACGAAATTTTCAGATTGTTCAGAAAAAGGTCCACAATCACTCCCACTTTCAGTCAGTCAACCATCTTCTCCAACTGGGTCTATCCCAAGCCAATTCCTACAAACTCTGGATGCCTGTCTCAGAAGGGGAAGGTGCCTTTGTGGTCCTCTCCGCACATTGAAGACTAGACTATTATGTGGCCAGTTTTGGGATCTGGGTGTCGCATTGGCGGGAGACATGACGCTCTATGACCTCTGCGGGCGAGCAATGAGTTAAACAAGCTTAGGTAGACTTCTGCAAAACCAAGGAGGAAGTAACAAAGATCGTACCATCATGTAGGGATCGTCCACAAGAGCATAGAAAAAGTCTGTCGTTTGAATAAGTGATAGATTTCCATGACGAAGGGGAGTAACACAACAATCCGCACCGATTCCTAAAATAAAAATGCATAATTAATATTCCTTTACAATACAAACATAAAAATGACTGTTAAACTATATTTTCAAAAGGAATGTGCAAAGCTATATACATCTACACGCATTATACCACATATAAACATAGTAGGCATAGGCACGTATATACGTACGTATATACATTTACATAACATAAAGCACTTGCAACGAAGAGTTCTACGAACCTAATTTAGGCTGCTGATGAACAAATTGTCCCAGAAAATTGTTGACAGAGTCCAGATCGCCGCCCTGACCGGGGCGACCCTCCTTGAGTCCCTCCAGAAGTCTGAGCAACACTTCTCGAGGGACCTTACACCCTCATCCTTTCAGGTCCGCCAGCCGGGTGAGCCGGAACCCGGGATCAAGGCCGTGCTCCACCGGATTGAATTCCTGCATCAGATGAACAGAGGAACCGCCGCCGCCCAGGGCCGGATCCGAGAACATGAGACCGCCCCCACCGGAGCCGGGATCATCCGGATGAACGTCGGCAGAGTCCAGACTATCCGTCGTTGTCGCCCCTCCTCCTGGCTCCATTCCAGAGAAGCGACGCAACACCAACAACAATAGGTAAAGTCAACCTGTACAGGGAATGAGCGGCCCAGATAATGCAGACAACGGATAGGGCAATTCCTTCTACTGAAGTAAAAAACAAGTATATATAGATCCAATAACGGCTTATATATACATATATAGATAATATCGTAAGTACAGATCATATCAGGGAGTATATGTATATACTGGCTTATTTTTACTGGGGGGGCACTCGGAAACCTCCCCTCCAATCGAGGTTCCCCCAATAAATTCCGACCTCCCCTATAACTAAAAAAATTGCCAAGTTTCACCATTTTTACCCCAAATTTTCAAACATTTTTCGGGCTTCGCCGGAATTATAACAAAATTCTCGCTATTTTAACTTAAAAACGCCTAAAATTAGTCATTTTTAGCGATTTTGGCAGTTTTTAAACAAGAAACGTAAAAATTCCCAACATTTTAAAAAAACTTTCCCCCCATTTTTGGTGAGCCCCACCAATCGATGGGGGCAACTTTGAGCCCCTCTACAGTTTTATTTTTGCGTCAGGGGCTGCGTCATGGCGCAGCTGGATTTGAACTTCAACTAGAGGCAAACGTAGCTGGAAAAATTGTGTTTCAAACGTGATATTTCTAAAAATTTTCTACTGGAGGCTGCGCCCTCCCCCCGCCTGTCTGCCTTCTTACATGTTGCTGATTGCTATGATGACTGACAAACTAATATTTTATTTATTCATAGAATATGTAAAGGCGTATGTAGCAGCGGCAACTGCTTGCAAGTCTTGCAGATGTAGCACTTAAAAATAAGCAAATATATATGCATTCGATATTCCAATAACCGGCCATACTTAATACCACATCTATTGGTCGCGAAAATGCTCTAAATTATATATATAATTCCTGGGAGAGCCTTAATTGCAAAAAGTCTTCAACTTCTGGGGGGGTGGGGCTCCGCTCCCCAGCCCCCCCGTGAGAAGAAGAAGACGTTTATTCTCAGAAGCCGCCGGCTTTACAATGCTACGACAAGATACGTTACAATGAACAACCTACAAGATCCGGCGTTCCTCACCAAACATAGTTACAACATAGTTACGATACAGAAACTGTCAATAGCAAATAAAGTAACGGCTACGAGAATAGGGCAGAGGAGGACGAATAAGTGGTCACCTAACCCCCCGCCCTTTCAAATAGTTGTTCAGATTTAGAGAAGATAAAGCATTACTGAAAGCTGTAGGGTTATCCAACGCGACAATCCACTGTGGAAGACTGTTCCATAATTTAGGAAAACGGTAGAAAAAGGAGTTCCTTACGTAGTCCAAATGAGCAACTGGCCGTACAAGTTGCAAATTATGCGAGTTTCGATCGAGATTTGGTTTATAAGTAAAATAACTAGAGACATCCATGTTTACATTTTCTTTCAGAATTTGGAATCCCATTTTTAGATCAAAGTATAATCGACGTAATTCTAGACTTTGCAGACCTAGCCTACGTCGACGTTCTTCATAGGATAAATGCCGGACCTCTGGTATGCGCTTAGTGTAGTTTCTCTGTATAGCGCGGCGGGAAAAAAACCCAAATTTTCGAATTTTGGCTGTAACTTTTTTATTAAGCGACAAATCGAAAATCTAACGATAACTACCATGAGGCCTTGCGAAGAGCTTCAAAATGAGCTATAAAACGTCTCTCTAGCGCTTACCGTTGGCGAGAAATTTTCGACCAAACCGATGGGAAAAAACCCAATGCGGGAAAAAAACCCATGGGCGGGAAAAAAACCCAGCCGATTTTTTTGCTGCAAGCACGCCAGAACGGTTTTGACTATACCATTCGAAACAGCGGGTCATTTTTAGTACATCTGAATCATAAAATACCAATATTTTTGCAAAAAATCATGTCAAATTGACTTTTCAAAATTTCGTATGTTTAACACGTAAACATAGGCAAATTTTGGAAATTTTTGAAATTTGCTTAATTTCTGCAGTTTAAGCATCCTATCACATAGAAAACGTGTTTTTATTGCATTTAAAGCCAAACCCGACCTATTTTAGTGAAAAATTTAGCGGTTTTTGGCGAAATTTGAAAATTTGGCTTGAAATGGCACCATCTCAGATTTTGGCCACCTGGACCTCACATAGAAGGTCGAACCTATGTAAACTCTATACCAAATTAATCAGGAGGCTCTACTGAGCTAAGAAATGCATGAATTTTTCCTTTGCTGCTAATGGTTAGAAAAAATTTCATTTTGAAATTTGGGTTTTTTCCCCGCACATGGGTTTTTTTTCCCGCCGAGTCTAGGTCACCCCCAGGTCGCACCACAGGCACTAGAGCCAAATTGAATACACCATCGTGAAGTTCGAGACATATCCTCTGTGAAACTGTAATCCGTTTTGGGCTAAGTCTTTCCAGTAGTTCAGGGTGACCCCCTAAAGTTGACCCTGCCTGACCCCCATGTTGGGACCAAAAATTCCAAAATTTTCAAAGTCCCAAAAAATTTGCTGAGAAGCAGTGGGAGCTACAATAATACACCCTCTAGGGTAGTTTTGGACGCTCTTTAAGATAGGCTATTAAAATCCGATCTAGCTCATATGGGTGACTCACACTGGCGATGGGTTTTTTCCCGCATATCGGTTTGGGTTTTTTTTCCCGCCGCGCTATATACTTTCTCAATTATATCAATGTCTTGCAATAGATACGGTGACCATACAACTGTGCCATATTCGACAATAGGTCTAACATACGTAATAAACATTTTCAATAGAAATTCTGTGTTTCTCGTCTTAAACGCACGAAAAATACAATTTGAGGTACGCATGGCTTTTTTAGCAACGTTTACACAATGATTTGAAAATTTTAAATTTGCTGACACTAGAATGCCCAGATCAACTGCCTCCCTAGAGCACGATAATTCAACTGTCCCCAATGTATACTTAGGTAATTCCAAGCTTGCATTGTCACAAACTAAGACAAAACATTTACGTATTGCAACAGACATTTGCCATTTCGTAGACCATTCATATAAGCTATCAAGATCAGTCTGTAACTCTACGCTAGAAACAGTACAACGGTCAAGAGTATAATAAATTTTGGCATCGTCGGCAAATAGAGCTATATTACCATATTTTATACAATCAGGTAGATCATTTATATAAATCACAAAAAGAATCGGACCTATAACAGATCCCTGTGGGACCCCACTAGTTACTGGGCAGTCACGGGAATACTCACCGTTAACAGATACTACTTGTCGTCTAGAGCATAGAAAATTTTTTATCCAATCTAACAGTTTACCTCCAACACCATAACTTCTCAATTTTTGTAGTAATTTGCGATGAGAAACTGTGTCAAAAGCTTTAGCAAAATCAATATAGACGGCGTGAACACTCTTACCAGCAGATCTGGCTTTATACCACCGGTATGTGGTGTCTAAAAGGTTTGAGATTGTAGATTTTTTAGGAAGGAAACCATGTTGAAATTTAGAAATCAATTTATGTTCGATTAAGAAATCCAATATCTTATCTTTGATAATTTTTTCAAAAACTTTACAGATAACAGATGTTAAGCTAATTGGTCTGTAATTTTCAGGTACAGAACTGTCCCCCTTCTTTTTATAGACTGGTACCACTATTGCGTTTCGCCAACTTTCAGGCAGAGTGCCGGTCTCCAGCGAAGTGGTGAAAATTTTGTAGAGAGGTTCAATGACTGTAGTAGCAATATTTTTTAGCAAAACAGCTGGGACTCTATCAGGACCAGAAGAGAATTTAGATGGTAATGACTTTAGAATCTTTAAAATATCTAACTGACTGAAGTTTATGTCATTCAATGAGTGCTCAGTCCTACGTGGAAAAAAGGGTACATTACCGTCGTCTACAGTGAAAACAGAAGAGAATTGATCTTGCAGAGCTTCTGCTTTTTCTTTGTTTGAAATATAATTTATATTTTCCTTGCACAATACTGGTAAGGAACCTTTCGAAGACAATTTTGAATTAACAAAATTATAGAAAGTGCTGTAATTTCGTGAATTCAGTATATATATTTCGTTCACGTAATTCGACTTCATCATTTGCGAGCTTTTTAGCCGTTTTTGCAGCCAACTTGTACTTACGTAAATCTACAATATACTTAGTACGTTTATACAAGTAACAAAAATGCTCCGCACAAAAGGGGATAATATGTGTGTTGGGCCTATGTCTATCCTTTATATTCCGGTTGAGAAAGGCATAAATCCGACACCGCAAAAGTTGCTCAGCTCACTTAGGGCTTTCATTTGGTACCAAACTTTACCACTTTTGAAAAATTTTATTTTTGACCCAAAATCGCCTAAGTCCCCACCCCACCCCACCACAGCACTCTACAGCCACTTTGGGTACGCAGTTCTATGACAAAAGTTGCTCAGCTCACTTATAGGGCTTTCATTTGATACCAAAATTGACTACTTTTGAAAAATTTTACTTTTGACCCAAAATCGCCTAAGTCCCCACCCCACCCCACCACAGCACTCTACAGCCACTTTGAGCATGCGGTTCTATGACAAAAGTTGCTCAGCTCGCTTAGGGCTTTCATTTGGTACCAAATTTGACCACTTTTGAAAAATTTTATTTTCGACCACTTCCCACCCGACTGACCCTTCAAACGGCAAAGTGGAACCAGCCCAGCAAAATAGGTACGTCGGACGGCAAAACGGATACCGGGAATGAGCTGGGCACACCAGAAAACCCCAATAGACAAAGTTTTGAGAGGCCAGGTAGAGCCTACTATGGACCTCCAGGAAGCGGTTTCCGACATGACCCTCCAGACGGCAAAGTGGAACCAGCACAGCAAGATGGATGAGTCCTACGGCAAAAAGGACACCGGGAATGAGCTGGGCGCACCAGAAAACCCCTATAGACAAAGCTTTGAGAGGCCAGGTAAAGCCTACTATGGACCTCCAGGAAGCGGTTTCCGACTTGACCCTCCCGACGGCAAAGTGGAACCAGCCCAGCAAGATGGGTGGGTCTGACGGTAAAACTGACTGCGGGAATCGATTCTCCGTGCCAGAAAACCATTGTATGGAAGATTTGAGCGTGCAAAGTTAAATAGATAGCGAGAAATTTCGATTTTTCATTTTTCGAATTTTCGCCATCTTTGACGGGCCACTGTGGTCGCTAGGGAAGTGATAGAGAAACGCAACCTGGACCGTTAGTTAGTTCAATATATGTAATTTCTGAATATAAAAAGAAATCAGCTCCAGCTCGTAACGTTCGATCTGAGCGACGACCACAAAAATGGTCACTTTTCGCTATGAGCCGACTTTGCGGCGCCACTGCGGCGCTGTGGCGCAGCTGCGGCGCAAAAAAGTTGTGATTCTTAAATTCTTTAGAGGGTACTACTAGACCCCATAGCCCTTTAGGTTGGCCCACCGCTGCAGATCACGTGAAAGCGGCGAACATTATGTACAATACAACCATCAAATAGGAGAAACCGGAAAAAAAACATCGCCGCCATAACCGGTCCGGGGCGCAACTTTTTAACGGTAAGTGATACGGGGCTGAAACTTCACAGACACACTAAACTCGATGTGCTCTACAATTTGCGCATGAAATCTGCGCAGGATCTGCGCAGGATTTTGCGCAGCTTCTGCGCAGCTTATTTTACACTGTCTCCAGCCACTTTTCACACATATTATAGGGGTCGCTGCCGCGACCCCTATGATACTTTCCAAAGACAATTCTTTCGCCTATAAGCAGTAACAGTTTTTCGTGACCATTTATGCCTATTACACTTCACCCCCAGTTTACGTTTAGGCACATACAGAAATACAACATAGTCTATTACATTACAGAAGGTATTCCACATATCATCAACAGAAATATCATTAGCAAACAGGCTATCCCAATCCAGGCTGCCTAAGAAGTTATTCATCGCAATATAATTAGCCTTTGCAAACGAGAAGGACGATACGGAATTCGTTTGCTGCTCATGGGATATATTTAGATTGAACGAGACTTGGCAATGATCGCTAGTGCTAAATGGGTCGACAACTGCAACATTTGTGACTAACATATCATCATTAGTTAAAACAGGGTCTAAAATTACATTACCTCTCGTGGGTGACATAACTTTCTGTTTTAATCCCTTCTCAAAGAAACATTCTAGGAAGTTACTATATCTGTTAACCCAGGTAAATTGACCACTATAAAGACAGAATACATCAGGGATATTTAAATCTCCAGTCAACACAATGTCACATTCCGCGTTCAAGCCAGACATAAATTGACAAAAGTTATCATCAGTTGCGACTGGTCAGTTAGGTGAGCGATACACTAGTATACATAAAATTTTTGAATCATGGTGAATGATGAAAACACCAACTACTTCAATGTAGCCGTCAAAACAGTGAGAAAATGCGAACTGACAATGTAAGGACTTTTTGATTAAAAAAATGCAACCACCATGGCCCCTTAAGTTTCTGTCTTGACGAAAAATGAAATAGCTTGGATTCCAACAGACAGAGCTGTCCAAATAATCAGGGTTTAGCCATGTTTCTGTTATGCCGACAATGTCTAAGTTTTGATTATCAAGAAGGAAATTCAATTCAGTAATTTTATTTGTCAGACTTTGAGAATTAAAGCATATGCAAGATATTTGCTTATGCGTTAACAAATCAGAGTGGATTTTACCGTTAAAAATAGGATTAGGGCCACTTACTGGTTTGTTCTTACGTGTTGAACACTTACTAATACTACTGTTATATGTTGTTGTTGTTGTTGTTGCGCCATATGCCCGTCCGAGCTTAGCGCAGCGGGCCCGGGCCCAGGGGGCCCGCCATGGTCCCGGGGGGGGGGTGGTGGTTCCAAAGTGGCAGGTATAGGTGTCGGTTAGTTGTTAGTTTGGATAAAACAGTTAGTGGCGTCGGACTGTTAAAACCCGGGGAAACCGGTGAGATCAGGGGTGTTAGACCATCCGCCGGGCGCAGGCCTCCTGATGGCGTCTCGCCTGCGAGACGAATCTGTCCCTCCGGCCACAGCGAGGACAGGTGAGAGGAACCGCGCCGCAAGAGTTTTCGTGCCGAGCCCAGCCATCTCGGCGCCCAAATCCACGGCCACATCTCCCACATGTGAATAAGAGCCCGCACCTGTTGTCGTGGCGGACGCAGTTCTTCTTAGATGTGGAATTTCCACATTTGTTACAGATGACCCGTCCAGGATCGTTTGGGTCTGGGCGGTTCCCGGACTGTCCCCCGGCCCCTTCGGGCTCCGGCTGAGGGGCGGTCTCCGATTCCCGCTGTTCTCCATGGGTGGCGTTGATATGGCGGGAGATCGTGGTATGGGATCGTCTGGAGAGGCCACAGATTTTGCATTGGTAGATCCTGGTGGCTCCTCTCTCAATGACCCGGAACAGCGCTCCGTCGTCGGCGACTGCCGGAAGGTCCGGGGGTCCCCGGGGCAGGATGCGGTTCCCCATCAGCGTTATTTGGCTGCTCCTCAGGACTCGTTCGCGGTTTTAACTTACAGTACCTACCTACGTGGATTTTCATTCCCTTCTCCGAGGCAAAACTCTTGTGGCAATGGGGGCAGGGACAGGAATCGGAAGACGCAGCAGAGGCAGTATGGCAGCGTCCAAGATGTCGGTCCAGCAGCAGCTGGGAGTCGAAGCCTTCTCCGCAGTTAGGTTCCGGGCATGCGAACGGACATCCAGGTTGCCTCAGAGTTGCCGAGAGGCCTCGAACGGCGGCGCGCCAATGGTCTCGGTCCTGTGACTGCAGGGGTCAGGAGGAGGGGCTTATCCCTGGCAGTGCCCTGGCCACGTCGGAGTACCAACCCATGATTTTCTTCCGGTCTCCTTGGCGCTGCGCCTGGTGGACCCGATCTGCCGCATGTCCGAACGCCAGCCGAAAGGGGATCCTGGTGCTTGGCATTCTAGCCAGATGACCCATGAACCCAGCTGCCCTCTTTTTTTTTAATCCCGAGTAAATCACGCCTTGTTAGTACTATATATATGTCTTTTATTACATAGACGTGATTTGCCCCGCGGCCGCCCAACCCCAATGCCGCGTCCACATACAACAGGTATTACATCTGCCACGGCGATGCTGATGCATGCAAGCGGCTACGTCGTGACAGGATTAGTAAACAATTATATATAAACTCATACAAAAGCATGAGCGTATATATACACACAGTGACGCAAGGTTGGCAGCCCGGGTTTGTACGCTATTAGATGTTTAAATAAAATGCGACTGAGAAAAACAAATTTGAGGTTATTTAGTTTATGAAAGTACATACATTGCGTGAAACGAAATAAAATATGGCATGCAAAGGACTACTGTCCTTGTAATGCACGCCCCCGCATAAACTTGTGCAGCTGAGCTTCATGCTTTAACAATTTTGACTTAAATGTGCTCAGAGAGGAACAGGTAACAATACTGTCCGGTAAACAGTTCCAAACATTGCAAATTCTATAGAAAAAGAAATGGCTAGCTCTAGACTTTTTATATCGCTTAGGTCTAATAGACAAACTATTATGGCCCCTTGTCCCTGCGTCAGGCGAATATGTAAAATAATCATCAAAAGAACAATCAAAGGCATTATACACTATACTATGCATCAAATATAAATCATACATTAACCTTCTCATTTCCAATGATTGTAGGTACGAGCCCCCCCCCACCACCCTTCGTCAGCATTGCCAACCGTTTAACCTTCCCACCGCAGTGGTACCCATTTACCGACCAGTTAGAAGACGCTGGGTTGGCTGGAGCCCACGGCGAACCGATATGTGCTTAGTCCCTTGTGGCGTCCCCCCCCTACCCCCCCACCACCACTTGGTTAGTCTTTTATCTTTCCTTTAAGTAAAATTTTCAAGGCCATACAGTCGTTTTGTAAATGCACGCTGTACTCCCTCCACAGCGTCAATGTCTTTAAGCAAACTAGGTGACCATATCTGGGTACAGTACTCCAAAATTGGTCTAACATACGTCACAAAAAGCTTAGTTAAGAGGACTGCATCTCTACTAGAGAAACTGCTAAAAATAATTCCTACTCTCTGATTGGCCTTAGCTCTAATTTGACTTATATGTTTAGAGAAAGTTAAATCATTACTCATCATTATACCCAGGTCCCGCATAAACTCAGTATCGGACAGAGATTCACCACCCAAAGTATAAACTTGATTATCGTTACGATAACCCAAATGCATTACCAGACACTTATTAGCTGCTACAGTCATTTGCCAATCACTAGTCCATGCATCAATTTGAAAAAGATCATTTTGAAGCACATTTGCCCCATATGACTTATTGACAGTAGAAAAAATTTTCGCATCATCTGCAAACAATCGAATTTCTGACAACAAATTTTCCGGTAAGTCATTAATATAAATCAAAAACAATATAGGACCCAGTACAGAACCTTGTGGTACTCCACTTGAGACTGGAGCCCAATTTGATTTGGAGGAACCCAATTTTACTCTTTGAAATCTCCCCGTAAGAAAGGCCCTAATCCATGCCAGCATCTTTCCCCTAATCCCAAGTGCTTCTAGTTTTCGTAAAAGCTTTGAATGACAAACTGTATCAAAAGCTCGCATCAAATCAATATATACAATATCAACACAGTCACCAGCGCGCCCGAGCCGCGGTAAGGGTAGACCTCTTGGCGTTTAATGTGATTAGAAACATGCACAAATTGTACATTAATGCTTCAAAATAGCTCAACATTGATGCATTTTCTACACCATTAAAAAATTTTTGCGCCTTCGGCGCGAATTTTGGCTATTTACATTATCAAAATTATTATTTTTCATTAAGCATGCTAACGAATGTTTGTATATATAACTACTTGCTTTGCAGTTTTGCTGTTAAATATCTGCGTTATTCCCAACATCTCAGCTTCGGCATAATTGGTTGATATAATCAGGATACGCAGTTCTTAATGGGAGCATCCTAATAGTTTGAGTTTTCGGACAAGACAGTAAACGTAGAAAATAGCAAATATATAAAGGTGCGAAATGTTGTTAGACAATTGATAAATCATTGTAAAGAATTAAATGTTTCAATAGCGTTTAATGGCGAACTTTAAAAATTTTCTCAACTTCTGGGGGGTCCGCCCCCCAGACCCCCCGTTTGGGACTTGTGTACCTATTATAATTAGACCTCTGCTAGTTTGCTTTACTTTACCTTAGTTTACCTGCTTTGTAGTTCTGTTATTAACTGCATTATTCCAAACATGATCTGCCTTCAACGACGGATAATGGATATGCATAGAATACCCTGTTCCAAATGGGAGCATCTTAGTCTTAGTTTTCGTACGGGATTGTGGAAGTCAAAAAATTTAAATAGGTAGCAAATTAAACTACAAAATTTAGTTTGGGAACTGATAATATACAATGCAAAGAATTCAATGTTTCAGCAGCGTTTTAACGGCAAAATTTAAAAATTTTCTCAACTTCTGGGGGGCTCCGCCCCCGACCCCCGCTTTGGGTTTTTGCGTGCCGCTTTCGGTTACAACAGCATTAAGCTATGTATATATATATATATGTACTGAACTAGAAAACATATTAACAGGGAAAGTTACAGCATATGTAGCGTGCATACAATTATTGCGCAAAAAATGAAATTTACCCCCCCCCCCCCAGCCTTCGGTCAACACCGCCCCCCCTGAAAATTTTTCGTACCTACGCTACTGGGACCCAGTACAGAACCTTGTGGTACTCCACTTGAGACTGGAGCCCAATTTGATTTGGAGGAACCCAATTTTACTCTTTGAAATCTCCCCGTAAGAAAGGCCCTAATCCATGCCAGCATCTTTCCCCTAATCCCAAGTGCTTCTAGTTTTCGTAAAAGCTTTGAATGACAAACTGTATCAAAAGCTCGCATCAAATCAATATATACAATATCAACACAGTCACCAGCATCCCATGCGTCTATCCAACATTGAGTACATTCAAGCAATTGTGTAAGGGTAGACCTCTTACAAACAAAACCATGCTGGTGTTTGCTAATAAGGTGGTGCTTATTAAAGTGGTCAACCATGAAAGGTTTTACTACTCTTTCCATTGCTCTGCAACAACCAGCAGTCAAACTGACAGGTCTATAATTTTTAGGATCTTTGGAATTACCCTTTTTATAAATAGGACATACATCGGCTCTCAACCAATCACTAGGAATTTCCCCAGAATTTAAAGATTCTCTAAAAATTTTCGTAAGCGGTTTTTTAAGAGAATGAGCCAATTTCTTTAAAAAGACATTTGGTATGCCATCTGGACCAGCAGACAATTTTGGTGATAAATCTTTTAACACTTTGAAAACATCGTTTTCACTAAACAAACAGTCAACCAAAGAGTCCGCTTCAGATACAATATTCGCAAATTGAGGCATATTACCATCGTCCGCCGTAAAAACAGATACAAATGTTTCATTTAACACTGAGCATTTATCTGCATTATCATATACTACATCACCGTTACTGTTAGTAAGGGCAACAATGCTGGAGTCTTTTTTACTTAAACGTTTCTTCGCATAAGAATAAAAATTGTTGACACAATTTTTATTTGCTAATCGATTTTCGAAAGCTAACCGATCAAAATAAACAGCAGTTTTGACCTGTTGACATTTTTGCCTGTGAGCTCTTTTGTTGTAATTTGATTTAGCCTTCTTAAAACGCCTCCATGCAATTTTCTTTTCTTTGATCAGTTTCAGAGTTCTACACGACAAGGGAATTCGATACCTTTTCCCAAAGGGCTTTATCATAAGGACAAAGTTTTCGATTGCAAAATTAACGCAGTTTTTAAACTCAATCCAGTATTGTTCAAAACTCTTCAATTCTCTTCCTAACCAGATCCCTGACATCAGGGACTCCGAACTCTTTCCACAGGTCAGACTGGCGTACGTGGAGGCGTAGTCCCTTGATTGACTTCAGGCAGGAGTACCAGAAATGCTTGAGGGCCTTCATCTGTCGACCGTCCACGGTCTTCGACTCGATTCCGTACAAGAGTACGGAGGCGATGCAGACCTGGAAGATCCGTCCTTTGGTCCTGTCAGAGAGCCCGGAGCGCCAGACTCCCCTGAGCTTACCAAAAGCCGCGGAGGCTCTGCTGATCCGGCGCTGGGTGTCGGCGACGCAGCCGAATAGAGAGTCCCTGTCCACTCCGATTATTGATCCCAGGTAGCAGAATTCCTGGGTTCGCTTGATCTCGGTTCCTCGAAGCTCCAGGAGGAGCCCATCCTCCGCCGCAGGGGCATCCATCCATTCGGTTTTCGTCAGGCTGATCTCTCCTCCGAAGCGCCTGACGCACTCGTCCAGAATCTCCGTGCATCGGCGGAAGGAGGTCCCATTGCGGCAGAGGATGGCTGTGTCGTCCGCGTATTCCAAATCGGTGATGATGCAGACATTATTGGACTTCAGCTGGCGTTGCTTGGCGATAGTGCGGACTTTCAGGTCCCGCTTGAATTGGACTTTGACGCCGAAATCCGGCACCTCCTCCGCACACCGGGATCGCCACAGGCTCATCACGAAGGAGAAATAGAAGTTCCACAGGGTTGGACCACAGCAGCAGCCCTGGCGTACCCCGGTGGAGATAGGGAATCGCGCGCCCAATTCCCCCTGGAATAGGACCTGGGCACCGAATCCATCATGGAAAGATCTGACCAGAGAGATCACGTTGCCAGGTACCCCGCACCGCTCCAGCAACGACCAGATCAGGCTTCTATCACAGGAATCGAAAGCCTTCTTCAGATCGACGAATAGGATGTACAGCCGGTCATCCCGATCTCCATCGGCCGCCAGAGTAACGCCAAAGTCCTCCATCAGTCTCCTGAGGGCAAAGATGCAGTCAACAGTTCCCCTGTCCGGCCGGAACCCGTGCTGCTCCTCGCCCCACACTTCTTCTCCGACTGCCTGCAGGCGCCAGTTGAGGACGTTGTTGACTGCTTTGGAGAGCACTTCCAAGAGGACGATTCCGCGCCAGTTGTCTAGGTCGGAGAAGTTGCCCTTATTCTTGTATAGGGCAACTAGAACAGCGTCCAGCCACCCGGCCGGAAGAGCAGGAACATCTCCGCCATTGTCCCAGAGAACCAGTAGCGCCTCATGGAGGATTTCGGCGACTGCTGGCAGGTCTTTGATACATTCAGCTGGCACTCCAGATAAGCCCTCGGATTTCCCGTTCTTCAGTCGCTGGATGGACTTTTGTACCTCCTCCAGGGAATGTGGACTCCAATCCACAGAGTTCTCAAATCGTGGCAGGTCATGCAAGACGGACCAGTCGACTTGTCGCGTGATGTTGAGGATCCTTCCGAAGTGGTCACTGAGACCCTCCAGGTGAAGGGCACCACTGGCGCGTGGCCTGAACCGAAGTCCACCGGATGGGAATTCCTTGGCCAGCTCAGCGATCCGGAGATAGAAATCCCGGGAGTTACCATTTCTCCAGCTGCGTTCGATGGCATCAGCTTTCTCCAGGAACCATTGTTCTTCCATCTCGCGGAAGCGCCGTCGGATCCGGTGGGTAGTCTCCCGATACCGTCGCCGGGATCTTGCAGAGGGCCTGGATTGGTAGAGCCGGAATTCTTCCTGTTTCTCCAGCGCTAGCCGTTTGATTTCGGGTAGATTTTCGGCCATCCATGATTTTTGGGGGCCAGGTCTGATTCCAATTTCCTCGACTGCAGTTTCGCGGATGATCTCCGTGAGTCGGCCCAGATCAGGGGCCTCCTCCCGGATCCGTTGGGTGGCAGCTTGCAGGTATCTTTCGCGAACAGCAGGATCCTTGAGGCCAGCGACATTGATCTTTTTCGGTCTCGTCGGTCTGGAAGGGGTGGGCGGGTCCACTTCTGGGCCGGAGGGGAGGGCAAGGTCCACCCGCTGCTGTAGGACCACTGACAAGAGCTTGTGGTCGGAGCCCACATCCAGAGAGGGGCGGGCAGTCGTCCGTCGCACGCAGGCCGCATAGGACTGTCGCACCAAAGACAGGTCCAGCATCGCTGGGTACCTCCACCTGGGATGAAACCAGGTGGCAAGGTGGGAAAGATTCAGCCGTTGGAATCCGTTGGTTATCTGGAGACCCTCCAGCTGGAAGAAGAGGATCAGTCGAGTGCCCATGTGATTCCGCTGGTCAGACACTCCATGAGGGCCGAGGACGCCGTCCAGCTCTTCTTCGTAGTCCATCCGGCGGCCCAGCCGGCTGTTCAGGTCTCCCCCCAACCAGAGGAAGCTTCTGCGCGGCGTCCGTCGCAGTACGTCGGAGAGGGACCGGTAGAACTCGTCGATTGCAGCCGTCTGAGCTTTGGCAGTAGGCGCGTATGCAACCATGACGTGCCACGGGGGCTCCCGGCCAGCGGACTTGAGAGAGACTGAGAGGGCTCGGCCGTTTCCGGCAGCAACAGTCTGTGCCCCGGCCGCCTTCCAGGCGGCCGTGGCAGGTGGGCTCAGCAGAATGGCCAATCCAGCGAATACAGCATCCGCCACGTTGTCGTAGATCAGAGTCCACCCATCTTCCAAATCCATGGTGCCGGAGCCGGGAAGTCGTGTCTCGCAGAGGCAGACTGCGTAAAAACTCTCCCGAACAGAGAGTTCCTTCAGCAGCTGAGTCTTCTCGCCGGTCTCCCGGCGAATGGAGCGTACATTGACGGTGGCCAGCCTGACGTTCTTTGGCTTCCCACGAGTAGCGCCACCGAACTGCATTAGGTCCTTCGGCGCCACTAAGCGAACCACCGGGGGGAGGGGGGTTGCGCACGGATGACCATTCCGAGCGCGACCGTTGCGCCGGCACCGGCCAGCCAAGGGCCCATAGGGGCCCCGAGCAGGGCCGACCAGGTGCTGAGTCGACCCAGGGTTGGGAGTCTCGGTCTCGGTCTCGCCCAAAAGCCGAGACTTGGCAGTCTCGGTCTCGGTCTCGGTCTCGCTCACCCAAAAGTCTCGGTCTCGGACCGAGACCGGAAATTTTTTGAAAACATCTAATTTCGGTGAAAATTTTAAATCAATGTTATGAAAATTAACTAACGATGTGCGGAAACCGTATGTTTATGTGTTAAAGCCCCCAATACTAGATCTAAGCCTCAAAAACTGGAAGAAACTAAGTTTAAGTTAAAAATTGCAAGTCTCGGTCTCGGTCTCGCCCAAAAGCCGAGACTTGGCTAGTATCGGTCTCGGTCTCGGTCTCGGTACCCTGGTCTCGGTCTCGTTCTCGGTGAAATCTCGGTCTCGCCCGACGCCACTGGGATGATGGGCCCGGGGTTCCCTTCCGCATCCAGACGGGTCCTCCGTGCCCTTAGCCGCCGCCTGCGTTCCCTCCGCAGCGCCCTGTGGAGATCACCAGGTCGGCGTTGCCACCGCCGCCCTGCAGCCGCCGTTGAGGCTGTCATCCCAGCATTGCAGGTCCGGGACTGTTATATGTTGGTAACCAGGGTCCTCCCATGCAACCTTTTTTGGTCATTTTGGCACACTGCCAATTTTGGCTCTGTGCCAAGGTCCCAAAGTCGAACTTTCGCTATTTTGCACAAATTTTGGTCACACTTTTCTAGAACTGGGTAGAAGCTGGAGAGGTCTAGTATCTTTTGTCGAAAATTACCAGTAGGGATGCATAGTACGTAACAAGGGGATCTTTTAATTTTGCTCCCTAGCTTTCAGGAGCTGGGCCCAAACTTTGCATTTTTGGCCTGTTTGGGCTAAAAGTCCCACTTTTACTAGAAATGGCCTAAAAGTCACTAAAAATGGCGTTTATCGGCCTTGGAACTTTTGGCAGAATCGACCCAGAAAATATATACCCAAATTTTGTCCAAGGCGCGACTACCCCCATAACCCTATAAGTGTAACGGGGATTTGGGTTGGGGGCCCTCTCCCCCAAAATTTTGGGGACGGGCCCCCTTTTCAGGCTTCCCCCAACGCGCCACCAAAATGTTTCCTATTTTTATGCCAAAATAGCATTGATTACAGCACACTTTTTCTTAGAAAAACACACATAAAAACACACCAAAATTTTTAGTTTAGAATCCAAAATTAATAAAGTAATTCAAAAGTCTTGAACCACAGAAGACTTTACTTTATGCAAAAAGTTTTGCGCCTTCGGAGCAGCTTGTGTCTTCCTTGAATCTTTCAAAGTATATATCAATGCCCTTCCTTTCCTTATTATTATGTATATGTGTTCTTGTCTCTTCAGTACAACCATCTAGCATAACTAAAAAGATTTTACAGTGCTCCAGTTTTCAAATCGCATTACAGCCGACTCACTGGCTGTTAGCTTTCATCTCTCATCTCTAAAACTACCAAAAGTTGCCAGGAATACGATATACGTATATATATGAAGTAAAACCGTTGTAAAACATTTTCAGAAAAAACACAAACATTCTTAGAACAACACACTGTTATTACAAAAACACAGTGTAAAGCACAGGTCCGATTTTGAAAAATCTCTAAACAGCCATTGCTATATATTGCCAAAAAACATCCAACCGTGAAGTAATTTTAACATTAGAAACATTGGTTTATTATACCTGTGAACCCCTTCCCTCAAATGGAGAAGTCCCGGCATGTATAAAGATAGGGGGGACAAAAATCCCGGCATGTATAAAGATAGGGGGGACAAAAATTTTGCCTTGGTCCCCCCTGTTTCGAAAATGTTTTGTCACCGATTTGGATGAGAAGGTGCCCCTAGGGTAAATCGCGGTCGCTGATTTAAAAAATCGAATCGAGAGATCGATCCGATCAATCGATCGATCAGTAGAAACGATCGATCAAAAAACTTTTGTCTCCGATTTTCGTGAAAAGTCGCCTATGGGGTAATTCGGGGGCGCTGATTCCGAATCTGCAGTCGAAATTTCGATCAGAGCTGCCAAATTCGACTTATAGACGATTTTTGAAAAAATCTATGAAAATCGATTTTTGCGGGTGCAGGATCATATATAGGTGTGTTAGGGGGAGGGGGGTGGGTGGGGGCATAGGTGTAAGGTGGGGGGGGGGGTTGGGGGGGGTAGCCCCCCAGCCATTTTTTCAACCCCCCCAGAACTTTTTGGGGGGGGGGTCGTCGTCCCCCCCCCCCCCATGGGGGGGGGGGGGTAGTCGCGCCGAAAGCGCGGCAAATGGCCAAAAATTGGGTATTTTTAGGGTAAATTTTGCAAAAATTTTCAAAAAAGTCCAAATTTTTGGCTTAAAGTGTTTATTATTCCCAGAAATACACCTTTTTAACTGTATTATGGACTTTCTGACTCATTATTGACCTTATTTTGGACTTGGAAACATGTTGGTAATCAAGTTTTCGAGTTTAAAAACCATGTCTAATGTCAAAATCACTTCATCTGGCCTCCTACTGGGCAATTCTGACAAAATAGGAAAAAACAGGAATTTTTTCTTGCAAAAAATAGGAAAAAATAGGAATTTTCGAAGACAAAAATAGGAAAATATAGGAAGTTAAATAAAGCCTATTAGGTAAATCAATATTGAATTTACAGTATATATATATTAATTTAGTTTTTAATACCTTCAGGCTTAGTTCCAACAAGAGTAGATGATAGGAAGAGTATGACACGGGACTCTTCCTAGTGTAATTGGCTTGTCAGATGCTCGGCACATTAAGGCCGAAATCTCGGGGGGGGGGGTCACGGTTAACACAGTTAACCATGTGTTTATATGCGTTTGAACTAAAATGAATCTGATTGGCTAATCCCCTACCTTATGTCAAAATTACGTGTATAAGGTGACCCCCCCGAGACCTCGGGGGGGCTCAGTTTAACGTTGTTAAGCGTGTGTTTATATGCGTTTGAACTGAAATGCATTTGATTGGTTGCTTAGCTATCGTAGTCCTCACCAGTGCATTTCAATAGCAACAGCTCAGTAGCCAATCAAATGCATTTCAGTTCAAACGCATATAAACACACGCTTAACAACGTTAAGCTGAGCCCCCCCGAGATCTCGGGGGGGTCACCTTATACACGTAATTTTGACATAAGGTAGGGGATTAGCCAATCAGATTCATTTTAGTTCAAACGCATATAAACACATGGTTAACTGTGTTAACCGTGACCCCCCCCGAGATTTCGGCCTTAATGTTCCGAGCATATGACAGGCCAATTACGCTAGCAAGGGTACGGTGTCGTACTCTTGCTATTATTAACTCTTGGTTCCAACAATGCAGAACAACGGTATAGCAATGTTCACAAAAAAATCTCCCCAAAAATTCACAAAAAACTCAACTGGACGGCTAAGAAGCCGAGGCCGAAAATTTTTAGCCACAAGCCCCAACCGTAACGCATGTAAAGTTTGGCTACCAAACCAAGGCTCAAACACTCCGATTAGGGTGCCCAAAATAGTCGACCCACCCAAATCCGACCCTCGGACAACTCCGACCAAAATTGAATTGTTTTTTGGTACTCCCTATGGACTTTGCGCAGCTACCCCATATTATGTACGTAACATGTCCTAACTCTAAGCTATCCAACCATGTATAGGAGTCCCTGTCATGGCCTCTGGCTTCGCCACCGGCGGGTGATTTTTTGTGAACATTTTTACAAAAGAAAATTGGCGCAAGGAATAGGCGCAAAGTGCTATTTATCTTCGTATCATCACGTTTTAAACTCAGAAATGCCAAATTATGTTACTGGTCACACTAGGTTGCTCTCAACATGACTTTTGCTGGGAGCTAATGTTCAGCATTTCCCGTTTTGGAAAATTCAAAGCTTTGTGGAAACATAATTTAACCATTTTGGAATCATTAAACAGTTTGCAAAAATTCAATATGAATTCGAAGATTTTGACAAAAATACGACGGTCACAAAATTTAAATATCGAAATATCTGAAATATTGAAAAATAGCCAAGAAAATTTAAACTCTCTGCAAGATATACCTTTTGAATCCAAATCAAGTGATTTTCTTTCTTGAAAATTATGAACAAAATTATTTTTGTATTTTCTCATGTAACTGTCTGCCTTTTTGCGTTAACGGATATCCAGATATCCGGCTATCCGCCTATTCCAAACTTAACTTCAAGAAACTTTTTCGATTTTGCAGCTAAATTTTCAACTTTTCTGTCAATATTTCAGTACGCTGTGAATTTCTATCATGCAACCAAGCGACAACCTTGGATTCAAAAACATTTTCAAAGAAATTTTTGAAAAATGTTTAAAATTTTTTGGAATTTTAACTTTGTCTGAACTGTTCATACGCGGATATCCGGATATGTTTCTCCCATCGGATATTATCCGGATATAAAAAATTATCCGGATATCCGAATATCAAGTGCCCATTACTGGGTAAAGGAGGCCAAGGCGATAACAAATTTTGACCGACCATAGAAGAAGCCACAGCCCATACTACGGTAAATTGTCCCAAGAAATTAATTTACAGCACTCTTGAAATTCCAACTTACTTACTTGCAACTTACTAAACAACAACTAGGGTTGTCCCCGGTTTAGGCCCGAGCCCGGAGAATTTTGTGTTGGGCCCGGCTCTGGCTGAAAGCCCGGCCCGCTACCGGGCCCGGTTTTAGAGGTCGGCCCCACCGGGCCTGCCGGGCTTCCGGGCCTACCGGACTGAACGGGCCGGCCTGGCTCATCGTGCCTGCTGGGTTCATTCTGCAAGTTTGGGACTTGCTGAGGCCCGGGCTTCGGAGTCCGGGCTATCACCGGGCTCGGAGATTTAAAGCCGGGCCCAGTAGCAGGCCCTGGGCTACAGGCCGGGCCGGCTGGTAACTTAGACCCGGCCCGGTCAATTTCTTATCGGAACAACCATTAACTCCAACTATGAATTCTTCGGCGGCGTATTTCTGTTTTTGACTGCGCATTTTTAAGTTCGACTGCGTATTTTTAAGTTCGACTGCGTAAATAATATATACGCAGTATTTTACGCATAAAATCGTGGAAGATTGATCTTACATAATTAACGTAATTTAAAGGAAAAATATGGAAAATTAATCTTTCAATCGGATGCGGAACCACAAGATTGCAGACAAAAACTTGTCGGCGAAGCATACGCTAACATATATCTCACACATTAATACTGAAATAATCCAAAACTGGATAAAACTAATGAAAAAATAGGAAAAAATAGGAATTTTCATCAAAAATAGGAAAAAATAGGAATGTCAAAGAAAAATAGGAAAAATAGGAAAAATAGGAAGAGTAGGAGGCCTGCTTCATAGTTGAATGTTCATTGGCATTAGAAACGGCTGAAAATGCGATTTTTGGCATAAAAATTGAAAAATTTTTTGGGGGAGGGTTGGGGGGTCCTGGGGGGTCTCCAGAGGGCCCCCCCCAAAAAAGTAGGGGGGAAGCCCCCCACCCCAAATCTCTGTTACACCTATGGGTGGGGGGACCCCTCCCCCCAAATGGAGGGGTCGCCAACCCCCCCCCCTAAAAAATTTTTGCTACCACTCCCCCCAAATCGGCCTTCGGCTGACCCCCCCCTAAAAATTGTCAAACCCCTACCTAAATTTTTGAAATGTTTAGCCGAAAATTCGAAATTTTTTGAAAAATTAATGAATATATATATAAGCGAAAAGTTTCTAAAGTTTGCTTAAATTACGCTAAAAATCGCTAAAAATTGCTTAAAATTGAGAAAATTTTGCAGTTTTTAAGGAAAAACCGATTTTTCACCACCCCCCTCCTCGAAAATTTTTCTTACCCCTCCCCCAAATTGACTTTTTCGACCCCCTCCTCCTTTTTTGCCAGACCCCCCTCCCTACTTTTTTCAAACCCCCTCGCTCACTTTTTTCGCCAGCCACACCCTGGCTTATCCCTAGTGGGGGGGGTGGGGGGGGGGGGGGGCCGCCCCCATTCGGCGACCTCCCCCCCCCCCCCCAATCGAGGAGCCCACCCCTATATCCCCACCTCCCCCCACTACCCCAATAAGAGCTAAATTTTTCCATTTTTACCCTAAATTTTCAAAAAATTTTCGGGCTTCGCCGGATTTTTGACTAAATTTTCGCTATTTTAGCTTAAAAAACACCTAAAATTAGTCATTTTTTAGCGATTTTTAGCAGTTAGTACGCAAAAAACCCACAAAAATTCGAAAAAAATTTCTAAAATATGCCCCCCCCATTTTGGGTGAGCCCCCCCCATCGATGGGTGGCCCCCCCATGAAGCCCCCCCCCATAAAAAATTGCTAGGGATAAGCCAGCACACCTATGTGCAGGATCGATTTTTATGAAATTTCGACCGCAGATTCGGAATCAGCGCCCCCGAATTACCCTATCAGGGTATTTTTTACAGGGGGGCCCCCGAAATTGACCTTCCCCCCCCCGAAAATGCCTGCCACCCCGAAATCACAGGAAAACTTTTTTCGGAAAAAGTCTGGAAAAAATCTGAAAAACGTTTTTCCAGGAATTTTCCAGACTTTTTCCAGAGAATTTTGAGACACTTTCCAGAGTTTTTTCAAACTTTTTTCCAGACATTTTCCAGGGGGTTTCCAGAGATTTTCCAGACTTTTGTCCACATTTTCAAATTTTCAAGACTTTTTCCAGGTATTTTCCGCATCACTCAGGATTGTTTTCCGGGTATTTTCCAGACATTTTCTAGACATTTTCTAGATCTTTTCTGATCACTCAGCTTTACTTTCCACTTTCCAGACATTTTTCAGGATTTTTTTTCGGACACTTTCCAGGCATTTTCTAGACTTTTCCCAGAGTTATTCTGAATCACTCCGGTTCACTTTCCAGACATTTTCCAGGTTTTTTTCCAGTTATTTTCGCCACTTTTTCGCATCACTCTGCATCACTTTCCAGTGATTTGCCAAATTTGGGTCTTTCCCATTATCCCCTCCCCCCAACAGCTGAATTGAAAATCCGAAGAAGCACAATTTGGCGGATTGAGTTGAAATTAGGTAGGGGTAGGTTTTCGGACCTGCTGATTTCAAAAATGCAAAAAATTAAAATAATTTTAAAATTTAAAATTTTAGTTGGTAAGGGGGGACGGACCGACCAAGGGGATCAAAATATTTTTTGTCTTCGATTTTGCTCAAAAGTCGTATATAGCCATGGGGTGAAAAAAAACCCACCCCCTTTTTGGGGGGAAAAAAAACCCACCCGCCTCCTGGGTCACGGGTTGGAGCTAGGAGCTCCAAAACATACCAGCAGAAAGCGCGACTCTTTCTAACCTATGTGTGCAAAGATCAGGTCATTTGGTTCACTCTTGCTCATTTTATGACATTTTGAAAATGATACCTACTTTTTGGTCCAACCTTCCAAAAATTTGGCAAAAGTTTGGACCGATGTAACTTTTGACTGGGTTGGGCTAGAAAAGTTTTGCAAATATCTGCAATGATGGCAAGTCTTCCTCTTTGCACACAGCAAAAATTAGACCGATCCGATGCACCGTTAGACTGGCACATTGCCAAACGTGGCGGGGAAAAAAACCCACTTTGGGGGGAAAAAAACCCACCCAAATTTTTTTGAAAAATTTTTTACCAGCTCAACTGGGAAACAATTCGGGACTGTAGTACGATATTATCGAGGACGCTGCGTCATCCTATGCTGTCAGATTTGGACAATTTTGAATACTTGGGTAGCTAGAGGCATAAAACCCTGAAAGTGCAATTTCACTGCTGGATGACCCAGCAGAGGTCTAATTGTGACTTTTAATAGCCAATTGTACGTAAAAAACCATTCTCTACACGTTAGAATAATAAGTTTTATCAAATTACATCGTTTTTAGCATTTTTCAAAAATTGCCCTATGTTTATGTGTTAAACTTTATGAAACCTGTCCATTTGATGCTGCATTTTCAATGGCACATGAGATCTCAAAAAAGCTACCTAGGTCGGGTTTTTTGACTCATACTAACTAAAAAAGGGTTGAATTTTACACTGGAAGTGTCAGAATTGCGATAGAACAATTTTTAAGACCTGTGAGGGGTGGGTTTATTTTCCCCCCATTTGGGTTTTTTCCCCCCATTGGGTTTTTTTCCCCCGCTACTTTTTGCATTATACCGGCCTAACGGTACAACCTAGAGAAGCGCAAATGGGCTTAAAAGAAAGTTCTAAGTACGCCAAGTACGATGGTATATAGAGTTCTCAGCTAGCCCTTATAACAAAAAAGTTCCAGCCAAAATCCGAAAAAGTGGGTTTTTTTCCCCCCATGGCTATATATAGGGGTTTTCGGGGTCGCTGAACACGAATCTGAAGTCCGTTTTTGGCTTCAGCTTTTCGTTAGCTTAATATAAGCTAAACATGTATATAAGCTTAAGATGAAGCTTATCCTGAGCTAACGAAAAGCTGAATCCAAAAACGGACTTCAGATTCGTGTTCAACGACCAAGAAAACATAGGTGTAACGGGGATTTGGGTTGGGGGGGACCTCCCCCGGAATTTTGGGGGGGCCCCCTTTTTAGACCCCCCCCCAAACCTCCCCCAAAAAAATTTTTCTATTTTTATGTCAAAAATCGCATTTCCAGCCATTGCTAATGCCGAAAAACATGAAATCATTAAGTAAGTTTAACATTAGACAGAGTTTTTAAACTCAAAAACTTGATTGCCAACATGATTCTGAGTCCAGAATAAGGTCAGTATTGAGTCTAGAAGACCATAAAACCTTTATAAACGTGTATATATTTCTCGCGATAACAAACACGTTAGGCCAAAAATTTTGACTTTTTTGGAAAATTTTGCAAAATTTGCCCTAAAAATGCCCAATTTTCGCGCCGTCGGCGCGACTACCCCCCCCCCCCCAGTTGGGGGGGGGCGGGGGCCCCCAAAAATTTCTGGGGGGGTTGGAAAAATGGCTGGGGGGGTTACCCCCCCCCAATTACACCTATGCAAGAAAACCTCTAGATATACACGTACAACTTTTGAGCAACAGCGAAGAAAAAATCTTTTTGACCCCTTGGTCCCCCCTACCAACTAAAATTTTAACAATTTTAAAATTTTAAAATTTTTGCCTTTTTGAAAATCAGCACGTCCGAAAACCTACCCCTACCAAATTTCAACTAAATCCCTCAAATTGTGCTTTTTCGGATTTTCATTTCAGCTGTGGGGGGGATAATGGGAAAGACCAAAAATTTTGACTCCGATTTGGCTGAGAAGTTGCACCTACGGTAAATCGAGGTCGCTGAATTCAAAAATCAAATCGAGAGATCGATCCGATCGATCCCGGTCACTGATCCCGGTCAGCCATCTGACTTTTAAACCGGCTTTCTAACCTTACAGCTAGAACCTTACAGCCTTTAGAGCCGTCCTAAGCTTTAGGACTTTTAAACTCTAAAAGCCGTGGAGGCTGACCGGGATCAGTGGCGACAACGCATCAGACGGGGGCATCCTACGGCTGTCGGCGACGACTAGTCTCACGGATTAAGTACAAGTATATAAGTACAAGATCCGATCGATCGATCAGCAAACGCGATCGATCAAAATCTATCAAAAAATTTTTTCAAAATGTCAAAAAGTCGCCTGGGGTAATTCGGAGGTATACCTAGAGCGGAGGGAAAGAAAACCCAAATTTTCAATTTTTGGCTGAAACTTTTTTAAGGGACAAATCGAAAATCTAACGATAACTACCATGAGGCGTTGCGGAGAGCTTCAAAATGAGCCATAACACACCTCTCTAGCTATATACGGTTGGCGAGAAAGTTTCGACCAAACCGATAAGAAAAACCCAATGCGGTAAAAAACTCAGCCGAAATGTTTGCAGGAAGCATGCCAGAACAGTTTTGACTATACCGTTCTGGCATTTTCATACAGGGGGGGGGGGTGGGCCATAGTTTCCCTAGGGGGGGTTGGGGGGGGTGTACCCCCCCCAAAAATTTCGACCAACTTTACCCCCCCCCCCCAGATTTTTTGACTATCCCTCCCCCCACTTTTGGTTACCCCCCCGCCGAACCCCCCCCAGCACTTTTTGGGGCCAAAAAGTTGGCTAAATTTTGCTAAAAAATGGTCACTTTTTGAAAATTTTTTCTCAAATTTTGGCTTAAAATCGGTTTAAAACGGTGTAAAAACGCCTAAAACGATAAAAACAAGCCTTGTTTTGACAAAAAAAGGGTTAAAATACAGAAAATTTTGCGTTTTTAGGCCATTTTTTGAATTTTCTGAGGTCCGAATTTTGGGGGGGGTTCGGGGGGGGGGTACTCCCCATCACTTTTCGGGGATCGACCACCAAATTTTCGAAGTTTGCCCCCCCAACCAAAATTTCCAGGGAAACTATGGGGTGGGCCCACCCCAGAAATTCGTTCCCCCCAGACTTGGGTCGCCCCCCCCAGGATTCGGGCCTTCCCCCCCCAGAACTCTAAAATGCCCCGAAAAATAGGGTTTTGAGGAGGGTAAATTTTGAAAAATGTTTCCGGCTTCGCCGGATTTTTACCCATTTTTAAGCATTTTTTAGTTATTTTAAGCTTAAATTGAAGTTAAAAATAGTTTATTTTTAGCTTAGCAGCAAAAAATAGCTATTTTTAGGCATTTTTTGAAAAATTCGCCCCCTCCCCAGACCTGGGGGGGACTCCCCCCCACCATAGGTGTACCACCTGTTTGGGTTGGGGGGGGGGGAGTAGAAAGTCCAAATTTGGCTCGGGGGACCCCACCAAAATCCGAAATTTGGGGGAGGGGGACCCCCCCTAAACTGTACCCAAGTTTTTTTGGCTAAAAATGCTCCTTTTTCGATGTACAGTACATGAAACATACTCAAAAGCTTCTGTCAATAGTTTTCGTATGCGAAAATAGGGCTTGAAAATTGACAAATTTGTGCTAAAATATGCCTAAATTAGCCCAGATTGTGGTTTATAATTGCGTATATTACCTTTTAATTGCTATAAATAACCATCTTTAGCTCTTTATATGTGATTTATAGCCATTTTTCCAATTTTTTTCAAAATTTTTTAAAAATTGCAAAAAATTTTTTCAAAAATTTTGCATTTTTTACCTGGTTTGGCCCCAATTTTAGGGGGGGTGGGGGGTTTGAGCTCGGCTTGGGGGGGAGTAGTTAAGGTCGGGGAGGGGGGGAGGGGGGTCTGGCCTCTCCGTGGGGGGGTCTCACAGGGGGCAAACTGTAGCCTGGTACACCCATGTCAACTACTCCCCCCCAAGCCGAGCTCAAACCCCCCTAAAATTGGGTCCAAACCAAGTAAAAAATGCAAAATTTTTGAAAAAATTTTTTGCAACTTCTGAAAATTTTTGAAAAAAATTAGAAAAATAGGCTATAAATCACCTATAAACAGCTAACGATGGTTATTCATAGCAATTAAAAGGTAATATACGCAATTATAAACCACAATCTGGGCTAATTTAGGCATATTTTAGTACAAATTTGTCAATTTTCAAGCCCTATTTTCGCATATATACGAAAACTATTGACAGAAGCTTTTGAGCACGTTTAATGTACTGTACATCGAAAAGGAGCATTTTTAGCTAAAAAAACTTGGGTACAGTTTAGGGGGGTCCTCCCCCCCAAATTTCAGATTTGGGTGGGGTCCCCCGAGCCAAATTTGGGCCTTCTACTCCCCCCCCAACCCAAACAGGTGGTATATACACCAGAGGTGTACCACCTGTTTGGGTTGGGGGGGGAGTAGAAGGTCCAAATTTGGCTCGGGGGACCCCACCCAAATCCGAAATTTGGGGGAGGGGGACCCCCCCCTAAACTGTACCCAAGTTTTTTTGGCTAAAAATGCTCCTTTTTCGATGTACAGTACATTAAACATACTCAAAAGCTTCTGTCAATAGTTTTCGTATGCGAAAATAGGGCTTAGAAATTGACAAATTTGTGCTAAAATATGCCTAAATTAGCCCAGATTGTGGTTTATAGTGGCGTATATTACCATGTAATTGCTATAAATAACCATCTTTAGCTCTTTATAGCCATTTATAGCCATTTTTTCGAATTTTTTTCAAAAATTTTCTGAAATTGCAAAAAAATTTTCAAAAATTTTGCATTTTTTACCTGGTTTGGACCTAATTTTAGGGGGGGAGGGGGGTTTGAGCTCGGCTTGGGGGGGGGGAGTAGTCGAGGTCGGGTAGGGGGGGAGGGGGGTCTGGCCTCTCCGTGGGGGGGGTCTCACAGGGGGCAAACTGTAGCCTGGTACACCTATGCCCCCCACACTTCCCCCCCAGACATTTTTGCCTAGGAAAAAGTCAGCCATTCGAAAGAGCGGGGTCATTTTTAGTATATATATATATATACATCTGCATCAAAAATATATATTAATATTTTTGCAAAAATTCATGTCAAAGTGGCTTTTGAAAATTTCGTACGTTGAACACGTTAAACATAGGGAAATTTTTGAAATTTGCTTAATTTCTGCAGTTGAAGCATCCTATCAGTTAGAAAACGTGTTTTTATTGCATTTAAAGCCAAACCCGACCTATTTTAGTGAAAAATTGGCGATTTTTAACGAAATTGAAAAATTTGGCTTGAAATGGCACCGTGTCAGATTTTCACCACCTGGACCACACGTAGAAGATTGAACCCAGGTAAAATCTATATATATATATATATATATATATATATATATATATATATATATATATATATATATATATATATATATATATATATATATATATATATATATATATATATATATATATATATATATATATATATATATATATATATATATATATATATATATATATATATATATATATATATATATATATATATATATATATATATATATATATATATATATATATATATATATATATATATATATATATATATATATTTCTGTATCGAGGGGTATATCTGGACAAAAGTGTGCTAAAATCCAGGTATGTGAGGACACGCGTCGCTATATCAGGACACTCAGATCTAAGTCAGGACAAATCAAAATTAAAAATCAGGGTATGTCAGGACACTCGTCTCTGGAATCCGGTTATATCAGGACATGGCTATTATCAGGTTAAATCCGAAAATAATTAAAAAATTAATAATAATTCCACTTTGTTTAAGAGGTGGCTTAGGCTTAGACGTGTTAAAGCACGATCCTTTCTAAGCCTAAAAATGGCCCACTAAGCCTCCAATTGACCACTAAGCCTCCAATGTGACCCTCAAAAGTGGTGTCCGGATTTAACCTGATATTCGGGAATATATATATATATATATATATATATATATATATATATATATATACTAAATTGATCAGGAGGCTCTATTGAGCTAAGAAATGCATGAATTTTTCCTTCGCTGCTAATGGTTCCAAAAAATTTCATTTTGAAATTTGGGATTTTTCCCGCCGAGTCAAGGTCACCCCCAGGTCGCACCACAGGCACTAGTGCCAAATTGCATAATCCTCTGCGAAACTGTAATCCGTTTTGGGCTAGGTCTCTTTCCAGTAGTTTAGGGTGACCCCCAAAGTTTACCCTGTCTGACCCCCATGTTGGGACCAAAAATTCCAAAATTTTCAAAGTCCAAAAAAATTTGCTAAAAGGAAGCGGGAACTACAATAATACACCCTACAGGGTAGTTTTGACTTTTGGATGCTCTTTAAGAAAGGCTGTTAAAATCCGATCTAGCTCATATGGGTGAATGAGTGTTTTCCCGCACCTCGGACTGGGTTTTTCCCGCCGCGCTATATACGGATTCCGAATCTGCAGTCGAAATTTCGATCCGATCTGCCAAAATCGATTTATTGACGAATTTTCAAAAAATCGATAAAAATAGGTTTTTGTGGGCGCAGGATCAATTTTTATAAAACTTCGACTGCAGATTCGGAATCATTATTACTAACTAGATTACTAATTATTAGATTACTAACTTAATTAATAAGTTAACTTAATAATAATTACTAACTTAATTATTAGATTACTAACTAGATTACTAACTGCTAAACGCAGGAAGTTGTTATCTTCCTCTCAGGATCTAGAAAACAAGATGCACTAGTTTCGATTATGTTCAACTAACTCGATGTTTCTTGTTCTAATTGAGATAATGAGTGCCTGTCTGCTGTTGAAAGGCCCAAAATTACATTGATTTCACGTTACAAGTTTTAACCATACAGGAACAGACGGTACTAAAGCGAAGCGAAATCACATTGCAACCGCAATTTCATGCCGTAATTGCAATTTCTTGCACAGGAGTGCAAGAAATTGTTCGAAAATCAGTATTTCACTTAAAACTGACCTCAAATGATATGAATTGCTAAATTCGCTCAAAAACATGTGATAATTCGTCTAAATTTCAACGCAACAAACTCGAAATTACAAGTTTCGCTCAAGTTCAGAAAGCCAAAATGTGAGTAATGGTTGCTGGGTTCGAATCCCGCACCTATAACTTGTACTAATGGGTTTTAACCCATTTGATTCAGGTGCGGACGACGGTATCTCCAGCCTGAACGGAACGAAGTTTGTCTCTGATTGGTTAAGGATAGCTCGGTTTAGTCTGGCATTATTGGACATTGGACAGTTGAGGAATTAGTAATCAGTTGGAATCGTCATATTTGGAATCATACGACATTAGGATCTTGCTGTAGGTACTTTGGTCAAATTGAAGCTTAATTCGGATAATTAAGGCAGAGACATTTGTGAGAAACGCCTGGATCATCTGTGGGACCTAAAACCGACAGTTAACTTTTATCTCATATTTGCGCTAAATTGAACTTTATTCTTTCGACTAAAATGGGTTCTATTAATCTATCTTTCGTTAACAAATCTGGGGTTGTTATCCCCACCTCTCTGACCTAATTCACCCGGATTTGATAACAGTTGTCAGCAGTAGAAGATTAAAGAAGAGATTAAATTAGGAATCTGTACTAACCCCATAACCGTTACCAGGAAACCCCCAACCGGACCGACCCTTGTGTATCCTTTGGTGACCGACTAGCATCCGAAAGTGCTATTGCTACTAGCATTTCGGGCTCACCCACAGACCGGAGTCTTGTACTACTAACCTTCTTAATTTAGTTAATTTAACCTGTTTTGTAGATTTTGCTATTAGCATTGTCCTTGGTAAGGAGGACGGACAAAGAGTATTAATTTAAAGCACGAGCACAAGCATATAGGGACTGCACAGTAGAGTTTAGTAATAGGACAAATAGTTTAGGTTAGTTGTCATAAAAGAAAGGAAGAAAGAAGTTGTTGAACTGAGTTGAAGAGTTAAAACCTTGTCCCTAGCAATAACTAATACATTGGGTAAATTGAATACTGGCAACTCTGGCAAACTGTTATACTGTTTGCTGATACCAATTGTACTGTATTGTCTTTTGTCACGCTTATTAACCGTAGTTGTATCCGTACTCATACACATTATTATTATTATTATTATTATTATTATTATTATTATTATTATTATTATTATTATTATTATTATTATTACTATTATTATTATTATTATTATTATTATTATTATTATTATTATTGTTACTTATTCCATTATTGTCGCTAATAAACGACAGTGCCTTGTAATCAGACTTGTGAACTAAGGCGTCAGATCCTGATCAGAACATTGGAGCCAGATTTAACCCCTAATCATGTAAGTGATATTAATCTGACCCCTTGGACCTTACAAAGTCAACATCATCGGTTCTTGATCCTGATTTGTCAATCAAGATCTGTTCAACAAAGTTCATTGTCACTGAAATGATTCATCCTCTGGAAAGCACGTGCCGACCCCGCTTGCTACCGATATCTGTTTTACCCCATCCTTCGCCAAACGGACTCACGACAAAGACCCCTACCCAGGTTGGCCGCAGGGAATCTTCGATTTTGGACACATCACCTTTCGAGGATCCAGTGCTTAAGTTTATCTCTCCTGATAAACGTGCCGAGCTTCCGTGTACTCGAAGTGGTTGTCACCCAGAGTCAACGTCTTGTCAGACTAGAACGGAACAGACTTCAGTGGAGCCAAATTGAAGCCCAATTTTGGCCACTTCATTACATATTCAATCTCTCCTGGTACGCCGCAGTTGTGCCTAGCCAGTGGCAGTCTACTACCACTATAATTCCGACCCTGAAGGGTAAACCTAAGGACGAAACTGGAACTTACCGCCCTATTAGCCTTACTAGCTGCCTAGCCAAAATTATGAAAAAGAAGTAAAAGACCGCCTCTTGTACTGGCTGGAAAGGAACTACCTTTTGTCGCCCGATCAAGCTGGATTCAGCACTCTCTTCGAGGAGATTGGCTCAGCGTTTTTGGCTCACTCCAAGACCGGAAATTGTTTTACTAACAGTCTTGAATTTAGAGCTTGTATTTAGTTAATAGTTTAATCGGAGTATTGTCTTTGTTATAAAGGACGGATTAAGAGGTAACAAACATGAGCACAAGCATATAGGGATCACACAGAGATTAGTAACAGACTGAATTAGTCGTAAAAAGAGAAGAGGAAGAAGTATTCGAGTTGAACTAAACCTTGTGTGAAGTTTGAGTCTACGAGAGTTAGTAAAAACATTGTTGTCTCCTTGATTATTAAGTTAGAATCCTAGATTACAGGTGAATACCGGTGGTGTGCGATATTGGAGCACAATGTACGGTCCTGACCAACTTGAACTCGACGAAACGATTACAAAGGTTTATTTATTTTCCAAGGCACGCTCAACGAGACTGATTAATATAAAATGACAAAACGGCGAGTAGACGAATGCATCAAAGACTAAATTGAAAATAGCGAGTACACAAAAATTCGGAACAAACAACTTAGAATTTTCCCCACTTACAGCGAACAACCTTACCCAAGTCAAGCATCCAACCAACAGCACTGCGAATTCCCCGAACCTAACGAATCATGAATATTAGCCTACCTACTACCTGACTTACGAATTTTGACAGAAGAACGGAGAAAACACTGAGCGTTTGACAAAATGAATCACTAAGTTACTTAGGCTTAGCATCTCGATCATAATCTATATCTTTCCTGCCGCTGCTACTTCACGCTTGTCCTAAACCAGAAATAACCCTTAACCAAGTAGAGTACTGGCAACTCTGGCAAACCGTACCATACCGTTTGTCTGTATTATAATTATACGCAATTGAATTATTTATACACCAGTATCTGCAGTCTATATTATAACGCGTCCTATTGTAATTGTTACTGTTGATTGCTCATATTTGTTAATTTGTATTGAACTTAAAATTGTATCAATTTTAAGTAAATCGAAGTGTGTCCTATCAAGTGAGCAATTTAGGGCAGCGGTATCTGACAAAGCCGTTGGATCCGGACTCTGCCCCCTAACAAGTAAGTCCCAAGATTCAGACTGCTGTTGCCTACGAAGAATCGATCAGCCAGCAGTCTTTATTAGTTAATCAAGACCAGACAATCAGAACTCATTATTGTGATCTGATATTCATTGTAACGGCAAGTGTCGACCCCGCTTGTCAGACCATAAAACAGGAATCTCCGCCATTGTGAAGAGAAATCTCTCTTCAGGCAAGAGTAAGCAATGTATATTTAATCAAATCATAAGTCAACAGGGAACTAATTTCAACGTAAATAAAAACCAGTCTGACAGTTACTAACGGACAGTATTGACTGATTCAATAACAAGGAAAACCTAATTTGCATAACATGACACATTTACAAAGTTGGCAGAAAAGCAGCGTTGCTTAGCAACAAAAAAGATCTATCTTCATTCCTCGCGTCGGGCGCGACACTCCCGAGAAGCAACGTCCTTTAGCCATGCCTTCATCCTGGCAGCAGAGGCTCGCTGGGGTCTTGACGGGATAGCATTGGAAGGAGTTGTCTGATCACCATCTCGATCATTGCAGGACTCAAATGGTTGGAGGCGATTGACCTCCATGGGAACCAACAAGCGGATCGGTCGCCGAAGACATTTGGCCGAAGGAAGCCGGACAAGAGCAGCTCTTACTTTGCGACGCCGCTGCTAACCAGCTTCTAGATACGTCCAACAGCCCATTGTCCTCTTGGGGTTTTATCGCTGATGGCAACGACATCGCCAACTTCGGGGTGTTGAGTAGCAGAATTGAAGGGGTGTTTCGGACTAGCTCGATCGCAAAGAGACTGAAGATACTCACTTCGCCGGCTCGCCCAAAACTGATTCAATAGGCGCTGTCCTTTCTTCCATTTCTCCAACGGATCTGTAGAAGTGATTCTGGACGACATAAAGTCATCGTCATCGAAACGTCCACTGAAGTCAGGAAACCCCGTGCTTACATTTCCAAAACGGAAATGAGCCGGCGTAATCACGGTAGACGATTCTACGTCAGAATCAGAGGCAATCAAAGGTCGGGAATTGATAATAGCTTCAACTACTACAACAACCGTTTCCAGTTGAATGTAGGTGAGAACAGGCTTCCCGACAATCTTCTTCAAAGGCCTTTTGATAGAACCAACTAAACGTTCGAAGAACCCGCCCATCCAGGGAACGAGCTCAGTGATAAACTGCCGGTCGATACCTTCATTCGCAGTGTAGTCTAAAACAGACGCACTGGAATAAATATCAGACCAGGCTTTATCCAGGACCTTCTGCGACAACCTGACCTGCTTCGCGTTGACCGATATCAGTTTCTTCGGTTTGCCGCATCGGGCGACAAATCTTCTGAGGCACTCAAGAAATGTTCCGTTGTCATGTCTGAAGCAAATTCCATGTGGACTGCTCTAGTCACTGCACAGGTGAACAAGCAAATCCAAACCTTTTTTGAAACAGCAGTTTCGTCTTTGACATACAAGGTGCCACAATAGTCAACTCCAGTGTACGTGAACGGAGGACATTGGGTAACTCTAATTTTAGGCAGAGGAGGAGGTGGAGGAGGGCGATAAGCCTCTCCTTCCCAACGTCTATAGATGAGACAGGATCGAATGACCTTCTGAACAGCAGAACGTCCTTGAGGAATCCAATACCGAAGGCGTAACTACGCAAGAGTATGCCGAAAACCGGCATGCCCTAGCCGACAGTGACAGTCTTCTATGACAAGCTTGGTAAAAGGATTCGTCTTCGGTAAAAGCATTGGAAATTTTTCATTATAGTCGAGGTCAGAATGTTCCAATCGTCCTCAACATCGTATTATCTGTAGATCGTCAACGTACAGACCAAGTTGGTGAACAATTCCGCTTTGCTTCTTTCCAGCGATTTCTTGCATTGCTGCAGGAAATCCTGTTTGCTGCGCCCATCTCTTCAACACCAAAATGGCGTTGGATAACTCAAGCGCGAATAATACACCTACCATCTTCTTATATCTACAATTGTTCAGGAATCGTTGAACCCATGCAGTCACTCTTAACAAGTTTCTCAGTATCGAAAACCGGATTATGTCAATTCCATAGGGCGATTTGGGATCTTCTTTCATATCCTACTGCAAGGCCATCGTATCAGTTCCAGTTTCTTCAAAGGTACTACCAGGAAGAGACGTTTTAGGCCAATTCGCATCAGGCAGCTTCAACCACGTAGGGCCCTCCCACCAAAGTAATGAAGTCGCCAGTTCCTCAAAAGTAGTACCTCGGCTTGATATATCAGCAGGATTCTCTGCAATTTTCGACGAAAACAGGAACCAATCTATTGCTCGTTATCCAAGGCAAAGCATATTTCGAATCTGTCCAAATCAACAGCCGGTCAATATTCCTCTTAAGGGGGGGGGGTCGCCAATTTTCGACCATCTCCGATTTTTCTCATTTTCACATATTTGGTACTCCCCATGGGTCCGCAAAACAAGCCAGTTGCGTTTGTTGCAAAACTTTCCCTATCATTCACAATAGTCCTCCAAAGGTGACCCCGACATGTGTTAAACATAGGAAAACGAAAAAGTTAGGAAAATTTCGCGGTAACCAAAAGTTTGAGCGCTGTATAAGAGCAAATGAGCTATAACTTGACAAAATGTTAATCAGGACTAGGTAGCGTGTTAATATCTATATGAGGTGTTTTGCGTTAGCTCAGCGAATTTCTAGAAATTTTCAAAGTTGGGTGAAGCCGGTTTTTGCACAAATTTGACTTACAAAAACGTCACCAAAGAAATGTTGCGTCGTCGCCTAAACTAACCGTTTACTGCACAGATTTCGCGTATAGATATTAACACAGTAAACAAATAGAGGTTCGATTTGCATACGCAAAATCCATGCTGCTACTTAAGGGTAGTTCATACTTTTGGTTACCGCGTTGGCGTTTGCCTTCTCAATTTTTTGGATATAATGGTCCATAAGTCGGGTGAAAGCCGATCTATTCCAATCAGATTCAGTGTGCCAGTTTGCACATATGAACGGAAGTTCTGTGCTAAATTTCACTGCAAATGCTGGTGTTTAACTGTGGACACATGCCTCAGTGCGATGACGGAGGCCTATGGTCAAAAAATGGCAAATTTTCAAATTTTTCACATATAGCCAAATTTTATACCAAATTGAAGCTCTCAACGTTCTGAACATTTTATCTTCTTGCACCAAGTCTCTATAAAGCGTATGAGAAAGTTAAAGCGCATTAAAGTTTGAAGTAAATAGCAGTCGGAAGGAGCTTGATCAAATCGTTCAAACGCCGTTTATCGCTCGTTGCTTGGCATATCATTGTCATATGCACAGCAATAAATAACCCAAGATAGAGGCTTCAATTTGATGTAATTGCCATACCGTAGTCTTTTGTCATCCTATGTGCACACGTCTTCGAAGCCCTTAGCGAGGCATAGTGGCGTAAATACTAAATTGTAGGGATTTGAACTGCAATATCTCTTAACAGGATTGACCCTGGACTCTAAAAATTTGTCTTGTTTTTGGACACATACGGGGGTATATTATATCCAAAAATGAGCGGAATCGGTGACTATAAAATTTGGTACCCGGGGACCCCCCCCCCTTAGGTTCGATCTTTACGAACATGATGGCACGTACTCCAATGAGAACCGCCATTAACTCTAATCGAGGCATTGACACCTGTTTCAGAGGTGCCAAGCGGATTCTTGAAAATGCAAGGTGAACTTTTGCACATCCACCTTCAGTGTATTGGATGGAGGTACACACACGTTGCGTATGCCTTTGCAGACGCATCACAAAACCCATGCAACTGGACGGTTGCTTTTAGATCAGGAGGACCGATGTATCTCTGAACATCAAAAACTGATATTCTGTGAATATCGGTTTTAATTTCATCCCATTCTAACTGCAATTCAGGAGGCAGGTCTGTATCCCTGTCCAAGTGCCTTTTCCACAGTTCCTGGATGAAAACTTTTCCTCTAACTGTTAGAGGAGACATCAGGCCAAGAGGATCAAACACCTCGCTCAGTCGTTGTAGCACCATTCGTTTTGTGACGGGCTTCCCATTAGAACCACTGGTAGTGCTACGAGCATATGGATACTATCAGTTGCAGTATTCCAAGGGATGCCTAGCACTTTCACGTTTTCCCCTTTGGCACGATCTACCAAGGGAGTGTGGTCTAGCAATCGTTTAGAATTAGTTGTCCATTCACGAAGATTTATGGACAATTCTTGGAATAAGCTCTTCGCTTGTAGATAGAAATCAGTAGCCTCATCTTCAGTAAAGGATCCATGAACCACATGATCGATATAGATGTTGTCTAAGATTGATCGTGCTACCTCCGAATTTACGGAGCGTACGTGGTGAGCTACAGTAGCAGCGAGAAGAAAAGGACTAGAAGTGACACCAAATGGCACCCTGCAAAATCTGAATCTACAATTGCTGTGAACCCACCAGATACTCTCAAACAGAGATCCGTGAGTTAATCAGAATCAAATGGGGAAACACATAAAGCTGAAATCCAGTACTGACAAAGACTCAACTTATGTTTGTTTCAAAAACTGAAATAAACCTCAAACCCAATTGACGTTAATCCAAAAACTGGGATAAACAATGATGCACTCATTCGAGTGTGCTGCTCTACCGGATTCGGCAAAGCAGCATAAGCAAAAAATAAAGTAAAAAACAAATGAAGCTTACGCTAACCCGTCCCGGGTTTCGGCACCATCTGAAGAGAAGTCTCTCTTCAGGCGAAAACAAGCAAAACAAATGCATTTAATTAAGGCATAAAGAAACGCGGAACAAATACTAACGTAAACAAAAACTGGTCTGACAGTTACTACCAGCCGACAGTATTGACTGGTTCAATAACAAGGAAAAACTAATTTGCATAACAAGACACAGGTACAAAGTTGGCAGTAAAGCAGCACTGCTTAGCAACAAAAAAAGATCTATCTTCATTCCTCGCGTCGGGCACGACAGTCATCACTCAACGAACTCACGACCCATACCCAGGTCGGCTACATGAACCCTCAATTTTTGACATCCGGTGTCTATAAGTTTACTGCGCACAGTAAACGCGCTGAGCTTCCGTGTAATTGAAGAGGTAGTCACCTTAGACTAAACTTAGTTAGATTGAAACAACACGGTTTACTGGAAATCGAATCAAAGCAATCTTATACAAAAAGAAGGAGTGAGACGATTCAGCTTACGAAGCCAACTTTCAGTCACTTTATTACATATAGTACAATTGGGTGATATTTGACTTCTAGTATTATGTTGGTTTTGGTTTTGGCAGTGCATTTTTATTCTACTGCTCTTTCGTTATAGTGAGGGAGGGGTTTATTCCACTTATGCCTAGTGGAATTCTGCCTACTCCTTGTCAAAACTCAAAAGTGGAAATATGCTTACTCGCATTTGGAAAAACTGCGAGGTGGAATTATGCCTACTGCAAAACTCAAAAGTGGAATTGTGCCTACTACTACTACTACTACTACTGAATTTAACTTTAACTTTAGGATATACTTTACGTTATTTGTACTTTGATGTTTTTATTTTATTTTAATAATGTTTATATACACACTATAACATAAAATCAAAACTGCAACAACTGTAAAACGAGTAAATAGCAACTAACAAATAACATAGTAGAAATTAACACCACTATTATTATTTACATAAGTAGAAGACTTAACCGTTTTAACGTTTCTTGACAGTAACTTTCACTTTACAATAGGCAATTTTAATTCAGTTTCCAGCTTTTAACAAGTTTCCAACGCAATCCATGTAGTTGGCTAAATCTCTGGTACCATTCTCAAGCTGGATTTTATACCGACGGAACTGTTCATCCATCCGCCGATATTTGGCCGGCTGCGGGGCAGGGTTACCGCCATTTATAAGCATCTGCATTACATTTTCATTAACAGCTTGCTCAGTTTTCAAAATGTTAACAATCTCGCAAATGTTCGGGTGGGCTTTAGCAACAATTTTGTTCATCTTGCTGTGCCATGCTTCCATGTGATTGTTTGTTCTGGCACCATCATTTTCGTAGTGGCTCCACATGAACCTGGAAAATCGCGGGCTGATGTCGCTGACCCACGTGTTGTCCACGTAATCAAGAAATTCGGCGATTCGTGGAGCGTAGTCGGGGTCTACAGGAGCCACCATGGGAATAGCTTGCTGGAAAGCTTCGTAGATTTGATGAAGAGGGATAAGGGGCAAAGCTAAAATTCTTCGAAGCCATTTTCGAGCATCAGCGTTGTTGTTAAACAATGCCACCAATCCCAGACCTTGAAATTTACGCCAAACCGCTTCAGTGAAATGGAAAAAACAACCACGAATTTGATTTTGCGGACAGATAGCTGCTGTTGCGTTTTCAAAATCTATCTGGAAAACAGGTGGAGCGAAAACCAGTTGGTTTTGCCCACAAAAGGCCGCAATACCGTTCAGAAACCTACTGTATGTTTCAATACAAATTGCAATTAATTTGTTACAACCTTTGCAATATATTTTCCCTTTTGCAATTATTTTTGTAGAATTGTCTGCCTCTTTGCGATTCAGTAGGTACATTTCCACTTTTAAGATTTTCCAAGTAGGCACAATTCCACTTTCGAGTTTTGAAATTGCTGAGCGGCTACATCAAAAGAGTAGGCACAATTCCACTAGGCATAAGTGGAAGAGGCTCACGGTCACAGTGTTATTTATAGAGGTGAACCTCCATTAATATTCATGACATTCTCTTTCAAGAGCCTTTGTGAAAAATTATTGGTATGATCTGCCTTGGTGGGCATAACTGCTGCCCTAGCAGAAACACTTGTCAAGCTGGCGTCATTCAATATCTGTTCTAATGGAATACATTGGTTCTGGTTTGCTTCTAAAATGCCAGCAACCTAATATTGTATTAATCGTTAGATTGCAGATTTCATAACTGTTTTCTACTTCAGCAATTTTTAGTAAAATTCTTAATTCAGCATTCCTAACCGGATCCAATACGTAAGTTAAATACACACCAGACAAGAATATGATTAATTTAACCAGTTTGGAAAAGGTTGTGACATTTGAATCAGAAACTCGTGCAACGCATGGCATTCCATCATCTTAACGTTTACAATAATAATTGCTGTGTTAAAAACTTTCCAGCGCTCACTAATCAGAGTGGCATCGTTTCCTGTTTTCTCCAATCAAGACAAACAGGATTTTATGCCTTTAAAATCCTTCAACTACAAAAATTAACAAACTGATTGTTTCAAGTTTAATCTCAACCGCGTTAGTCGAACTTCTTCGTAATATGGGCGTCTCCAGTATGAAGCATTTGCCCGTTTTATTTCTATTTTTAGCACTGTCCTGCCATGTGGCGATCAGTACTGACTTTGACTGTGCAAAGGCGAACAGTTGGTCCTGTGGGAAACCATTCGTAGCGAATGCCTGCCCGGAGATTTGCAAGGATGCCGCGAAAAGTTCCGAAGAATCCAAATCTTCTGCCAAGAAGAAACCTGAAAAAGCAAAATCCCCATCACCTCCGCCACCACCCCCGCCCCCGCCCCCGCCCCCGCCCCCTGCTCCTGCTCCTAAGCCGGCTCCTGCACCTGCACCCGAACCTGCTGTAAGTTTTGCTGTGTATTCATTTTGCTGTGCGGCAGTGCTGTTCTTTGTTATTCTGGTCTCCACAAGATACATCATATGAGAGAGATGATGCAGAAAATGTACTACAAGCTGTTAACCAGAAATCTTTGAATGTGCATCGCTCCGTTCATTTCGCTGTTTATTTCATTTTAGTGAGTTTTTCATTTGCTTATGTTTAATCTATTGTCAGATCTAGTCATTTTCGCATTTTGCGGTTTGTTGACTATATATATATATATATATATATATATATATATTGCTTATGGTATTTTTTCGGCTACTCACCACACGTTGGTGGTCTTAGCATGCTCTCTTTAGATCAGTCCTACAGTATCCTTCCTTTTTTTCGGACTTTAGTGAATGTAGTGCTAGGGGGTTGGGTAGCTGGCTGGCTGAAATGTGTGATTTGTTGGATTCGTCAGAACGTTGGGTCGTCAACCAAATCTCCAACCACAACAAATTGTCTTACTTTATCCGACTCCTACACTCTTCAAAAAGTTCCAGTAGAAACTACAGGAATCCACTTTTGTGGATGAGAAATACAAAAGGCTTTGTAGAAAATACAGGTTACATACAGGTCCTGTACTTTCTACAGGTTTTCACAGGAGTTACTTTGGTATAATGGACTACCAGTTAGACTAGTATTTAATACAAAAGAAACCTCTATTTCCACTGGTTTATAAGTTTCACGTTCACGTTGGCAGTTTTAAAACAAGACACATTGGCATACATTAACACGGGGTCCGATTCTGGGGGGGGTCTACCCCGACCTCGGCGAGGGGTCTACCCCTCAAAAAAACAAAATTTTAAGGAGGTCTGCCCCGAAATTAGTAAACATTGCGAAGTTTTAACGTTTTTGACCAAAAATTAGTCAAAAATGACTGTTTTTAGCGATTTTTAAGAATTTTTTTGAAAAAATCGCTAAAATTTGCTAAAAACTTACCAATTTTCAGTGAAAATCGCTGAGGGGTCTACCCTTTTTTGCTTTCTGCACGACAGGGTCTGTCCTTTATTCCTCTTCGCTGAGGGGGTCTACCCGTTTTTTGTCGGTCTGGGGAGGTCTGCACCCCCCATTCCACCCCCACGTTATCCTATGCACATTGGTACAATGGACTATCAGTTAGACTAGTATATATTTAATACAAAAGAAACCTGTAGTTTTCACAGGTTTACAGGTTTACTCTACAGGTTATTACTCGATAGTCGATACCCTGATTACGGAAACTGAGTATATAAGGGCACAGTGATCACAGTTTTCGAAGACAGAAATTTTTTAAAGTTTTTCAAATTTTCAGTCTTTCAACACCCCGTGGGTGATTTTTTGTAGCGGCCGTTTCCTGCTGGAAAAATTTTGGGCGGCGGCCCATCTTTTTTCATAAATGCAGGTCAAGGTCAATCCAGGCTAAATTAAATGTTTGTCTTGCAGAAATTATAGGTTTTTGGTATCTCATTTAGGTTTGTCAGTAAAAGCTAAAAAGCTACAGGTTTCTTATATTCTACAGTAAACTCCTGTAAAAACTACTGATTTCTTTAGCATTTTCTAGAGGAAACTAAAGTAATGTTTGCAATTCGAGAGGTCTGTAAAAATACAAAAGTTACACTTGTGGAAAATACAGGGAGCTTCACTAGTGACTGACTGCACAGGTGCACTTCTGTAAAAAACTACAAAAATTCCTGTGTATTTCTAAAGTTTTTTAAGTGTACTTCTACCTCTGTTTTTTTGTAAACGATAGGAGCGAATAATCCAATTTGCCATATCGAACAAGTAAAATGTGAACAAATTCAATAAGTGCAAATGATTGGTCAGCACTAGTCGGCATAATGTTGCGAAAATTGAAAGTTTTAGAATTGTTTAAAATTATATGTCTTCGCTTATTTAGGGCGACGATTTGGAACAACAACTGAAGAAATGCTGCAAAGAAAAGTTGCCAGAAGTTTGCCATCGAGCCTGCAGCTATGAGGCAACGAAGGATGATGTAAGCAACTGAACGCAGCACACAGCATATGCTGGCTGCAGCAACTTGTCCCTTCAGTAGGGGCGGATGTTAGCAATGCGTAAACCCTGGTTAAGCAGCTAGCCCACGTTAATTTGATGTATTAAGAATAGCAAAATTAACTCGAGTAAGCGATTAAACGCTGGTTTATAAGTTGATCATATCGGCTCTAGGGAAGGGAGGAATTTCAGCTTAAACGATAGTAACAGATTTGATCGTTGTTTTCTAGAACATAGAAAATGTAGTATTTATGAAGTAACGAAAGCTTCTCAAACAGATCAGCCATCTATTTTAGTTTTTGTGAAACTTCCGTAAAAAGCTGAAGAACACATATTCACAACGTTGTTGCTGAAGTGTGATTAGCGCCGGCACGCGTTCATATGCCTGTGTAAAGTAACCGCGCTCTTATCTTGTGGTGTGCTAAAACTAATTCTATATTCATTTTCTTGGACGTTGAACGTGTAAAAGGGTTGCAATTTGTGTGAAAGGCCATCCCTATTTTCAGATCCATGGTGTCCTCTATGACGGTTGTTCATTCAAAAATATGAACACAATGCTTCAGTGCGGCAACGGCGGTATGGACCATACCGACTGTTGTAAATCCAAGAATGTCCAGGGAAAACTGTGCTTAGAATACTGTACAAAAACCGGCCCTCCGAAGTGGACGATTGATCATGCCGACTGTGATGTCTACACTCGGGAAGTGCTCAGCTGTATCAAAGAACGATAGACACCTAATTCATGTTTATTTGTTTGTAAATATTGACCTTACATTTGTTTTCACTTCAGAAGAATAGCCACAGCGTAGATGTCAAAAACTGTTCTGAAGTTCTACTAGCTTTGGAGTACAGTTATGTAGCTAAATTAAAAGTGTTACCAACATATGTAATGAAAAGACTTCATTAATGGTCAAAATGGGTCAAAATTGGTTAACCAGTTAATTATTTGAAAGAACGAACAACGTCCTGTTGAATAGAAGATCATTGCATTGCTTATGTTTCATCATGTTTGCCGGAATGAGAAGTCCAAGTTCATATTTGTATAAATATTTTGTAATTGATAAAAATATCAGAGTTGCCAGACCGAAACCTACAATTAACATCCCTGGTTTTTACTCCAAAGGGTGAATTAATAATAGAACTAGACTCGTTTAATTGCTTAATAGGGATATCTCACCATCTAGAACACCAAGAATAACAGAATGCACACTTAAAACTAATATCTAAATCAAAGAATCCATTAATCAAAGCGAATTGGCAGGAGATCCTGGGTGG
>JASAND010016428.1:0-45783 GCA_030248195.1 Trissonchulus latispiculum | reverse complement strand
AAGAATATGAGCAAACAGGCTCAAGGACAGGATCTTTTATTCAAAACAAACTTGGACAGCCATAGCCGTTTTAAGTTTCGCACTGCCAGAGCATTGACTCGAGTCCATTTAGGAGATTCGATTCCCATTCAACTTCGATTCCGATTCAACAGCAGAAATGCACCAGTTCTAGTCTACCATAATACCCGTGTAGGATGGTTAGAGTCAGCAAAGGGTTACGAGATTTCCGCCCTTAGTGACCTAAACAAAACTCTTCAGGGTTCTTGGCGAGTGTCGGCAAAACCGACAAAACAGGTCGATAGAAAACCCAAACTCAGTTCGAAAGAACTTGAAAGACAAAGACTGCGTGAGAAATCCGTGTCAGAACTGTCACTCGAGGGTTCTGATTTGACCGAAGGACAGAAGCAAACTATTAGGAATGTGCTCCGAATACACGTTCAGGTCACAGCAGCATATGACTAAACATTGGCCGAACCACTGCTAAAGCATGAAATCGACACTCAAGTGCGTCTGTCAAAAGATTCTGATCCCGACTATCGACCCACTTTCACAGGAGTTGAAAATGTCAGTTTTTGCCAATTTTTTCCTGTGACTCTTCGTGGAGCGACAGGAAACTAGTCGATTTAAATTGATAGATTTTTTCCTGTGACTACATTTTGAGGATAAGGAATTTGGTGGATTAAAAGTTATCATTTTTTCCTGTGAATCCTTACCGAGCGACATGAATTGTGCTGCCTAGATTCAGTCAGTTTTTTTCCTGTGAATGATTCGCGAAAACATGTCATTCCATGGAATTGGGTAAATATATATGGAATTGGGCCATTTGCTGGGGATTGTTTCATAATTCCGAACTGACTCCAAAAATTCACAGGAATTTGCGCCAAGGAAAGTTAACGCTTGTCGCCTTGCATCGCAGAAGGAGAAATTTCAAGTACAAATGGTACCTTTAGCATCGATAAACGGCATAGGTGCTCGCCCAACGCGTTCTCCGTTTAGTTCATCTTACGTGGCGAGCACAGTATTAGCTAGTTTTTCTGTTTTATCTTTATATAAAAATGAATTTAAATTTAATTCACAGCTTTTTTGGTGCGTCCAGGATTTGCTGCTATTGTTTTATGCGCGCTAGTACCGACAAATGAAGCTGCCACATTTCCAGCATAAATCTAATGCCTACAGGATCTGAACATTAAATTAACAACTAAATTTATTTCTAGAATTCCGCGGAATTAGGGTTGTTAGAGATTGTTGACATCAGAGTCAGCGGAATATTTTCGTTTCTTCTGGAAAGTATATGTTTAGATTTAACCGATTTTTTCTTCCTGTGATTCTTCCCCGAGCGGCATGATTCGAGTCAATTTAATTTTATCAATTTTTTTCGTTTGTGTTCGAACAAAGGAATCCATTCTATTTGAATTGATTAAAATTTTTTCTTGTGAATTTTCATGGCGAGACAGGAAAGTTGTCGTTCCATTTTTATCAATTTTTTGCCTGTGATTCTTAATGACGCGTTTTTAGCCCTTTTGAAAGCGTGATTCTGGGTCGATAGTCGGGATCAGAATCTTTTGACAGACGCAAAGGAAACGAGCCAATCAAACAGCGTGTCCGCCATGTTTCTCCGCCAATGTTGATCAAATAGTGCAAGAACTACTCGATGCGGATATTATTCAGCCATCCCATAGTCCCTGGGCGAGCCCATACATCTTGGCAGAAAAGAAAAATGCTACAAAGAAGAGAGTTTACATTGACTTTCGTAAGGTCAATATGATAACGAAGAGTGATGTACATCGCTGCCGGATATTGGTGAAATCTTCGATAAGGTAGGAAAAGTGAAATCTAAGTGCTTCACCAAGATGGATCTAAATTCTGGGCTTTGGCAAGTTCCTATGGAGACGAAGACAAAGAAAAGACAGCTTATATAACGCACAACGGCCTGTACGAATTTGTTATAATGCCGATGGCTTTATAACTCACCAGCTACTTTCCAGAGACTGATGGACTTAGTGCTTACCGGCTTGCCCTAGGAATGCTGCCTAGTTTATATTGATGACAGCATTATCTTTTCAGCAACATTTGAGGAACACCTGTCCCATCTAGAGAAGGTCCTCTTCAGACTAGCTGTTGCCAAGTTGAAGATTAAGCTCCGAATATGCCAGCTTTGTTTACCAGCTATTCCCTTCTTAGGTCACGTTTTGTCCTCTAACGGCGAACAGGCCGATCCCATCAAAATTGAGAAGGTTTAGACAGCTCGCCCGCCTACGGACGTGTCCGAAATTCGTCAATTCCTGGACTTAGCTGGTTACTACCGTCGTTTCGTCAACAACTAAGCTTTGATCGCAAAACCTCTACATAATCTGACCAAATGTACGGTCAAATTCCATTGGGCACAGAAATGTGACTCTGCATTCACTCAGTTGAAAGACGCTCAGTAGTAAAACACTCGACATTTTGAAGTCCATTTTGATGGAAAGCGCTAGTACAGGGTTTACAAAAGAAATGTCATTAAATTATTTCTTTCAATTTGGGTTTTATGAACTAAATCTGCTAAATAAGCTAGCGTTAAGAAATATTTAATGGCATTTCTCGATTTTAATGGTGGTTTAACATGTATATAACTCCAATAGACCTGCAACATCAGGAATATAGGTTTACATAAGATGCATAAGTCACAAACACGTGATGTCTTAAAGTTAATATAATCAGTATCGTTTAATTCGTTGCTTAGTCTTGAGAAACTTAAGGGTTGTTGGCGGCAGAAGGATACCACAGACTTGAAAAGCTATACTACATGCCAGCTCAACCGGCCGCGCAAGGAACAGCTATTCCTGTGTACAAAGCCGCCCTTAAACGAGACGGATATCAAGACCAAGATAAAAGATTTTCGCTGTGCAGAAATGGTTAAAACAACAAGAAGTTTACACTGTCCATCGCAAGCCTAAGTACAGATTTGTGAGGCAAAAGCTTATTGTATCTGAAACAAATATTCAATGAGAAGTAGACGTCATGCACACACCCTCCTGTATACCGAAAAAAGTGTTGGCTGTTATTGATTGCTTTAGTAGACGTGTACCTGCTGCAGTCCTTCAATCAGAGACAGCTATGAATACTGTAAAGGCATTCAAATTGATTTTAACCAGCATGGGATCGCCCTACGTAGTGTAGAATATAGGAAATATACGTGTGCTAAGCCTAAGTATACGGTAGATGAGTTTGAATCTAAACTGAAATACTTCATGAATAATCAAGATAAAATTGTTATTGGCTAATTTGGTGGCTCAAATGTGACTCATAATTGTGAACCAGTTCAAGATGGCGGAACGGTATCAGTCGGGGTAGTTCCGTGCTGTGGGTAGGTTGGTCGAATAGTGAACACATTTCTGCCATTTTGTAGTGTGAGTTGGAGTAGTTCGTTTTATTTCATGCCCGAAATCTAATTTCTGAGTTGTCTATATTATTTTGTAATGCTTATTGGAATAAACGTCAGTTCGTAGAGAATCTTTCTCAGTTTTACCTAGCGGACCCGTATGCGAGCTTAATAGAGTGAAACACAACGCAGCGATTCTTTATTTGACATTTGGACATCGCACACCTTCGACAACAACTTGCAATCTAACGGTCTGTCCAATCGTGAATCTAGCACCTGGGTTTCATACCCGACAAAAGTTAGAACTGATCAGGGTTCAAATTTCATGTCAAAAAAGTTTCAAACATTTTTACAAGCGAAAAACATTAAACATGTAATTGCCCAAGGAGATGAAAAGGCTGTAATGATCGAACGATTCATTCAAACGTTGAAAAAACAAATTTTCGATATTTATCTCTCAGGAACTCCAAACGTTATTGCAAGATCTTACAAGATTTGGTCAACAGTTATAATCATTGCTATCATCGAACTTTGGACATGAGTCCCATGGAAATAACAAATGACAAAAGAGGTGTTATTCTACATAGAATGCGATTCAGCAGATTAACCACAACAATTGCTCAACAGAAGTTACGTTTTAAAGAGACTAGTATTAAAATTGGTGACCAAGTACGGATAAAGAAAGCAGCGATAAGTGGTCTTTCAAAGTCAGCAAAAGACTCGTTTAGCAGAGAAGTATTTAAGGTATATGGCATTGTTCCAGGTAACCCCGAAAGATATCGGCTCAAGGATATGTCAGACCAGTCAGAGCCAGTTATAGGTTCATTTCATCCTGGAGAGTTGGTCAAAGTAAAATTGGTTGACTGATATTTAAGCTAAAGATGAACTTTAACAAGTAACGTCGTGTTAATGCAAGTTTTATCGGACCCATGCGATAAGACACTCGCAATTATTGCTGCAATTAAATTTATTTTTATAATGTGAAATGAAACAGGGGTGTACGTGTGGTGTTTATCAAATGTAAGGTCTAACTTGTATACAAATGCTGTTGCAGATTTCGATATTCTGCTGGACAAGTCATTACAATTGAGATTTGTAGCAATTAGCGTCTGTATATGAACAAAGCTGTTAGCTTCTGAAATATAACAAGTGCTAATTACTACACATATTTACGGTAAATTTGGTTCTAATAGTTTGAATATCAACAAAGCTCTTCATTTCTTAATTATAACCAAACTCTAATTACTACCCTTTATCTTACAGTAAATTTGGTTCGAATCCTACGCTACACTTGAACAAAGCTGTTAGTTTCTTAACTCTAACCAGACTCTAATTACTACCCTTATTTTACATAAGTAGTATATAGCGTCTGTATAGCATCGAAGGGACAAGGGACATTCGATCAAACGCTATATACTACTTATATTATTAGTCATTATAAGATGTTTTAACGATTTTGCTTTTTAATTTCTAGAAATGCCTTGATCAGAAATCAACGATCCCATGGTTCCTGCATCAACGAAATCATTGGTTTTATTAATATTGACTACACATTTGTTTCAGTTATTAATTGCAATAAATACCAGCATTAAATTGATCTTTATAATAGGTACAACTTAGCCCATGAATGCAGCAACAATTAGCCAAGCTTATATGGGGGCATGCATCCGTACAACAATCAGAATATTTCTTAACACAATGGTAGCCATGCACACAACACCCCATTTGAATTTCGTCTTGAAACAAAAATACATGTGGACTGATTTCCACAGAATAACATCCATGATAGCAACACCAACGCAGATATTTGGAAGACTGAAACTTCAAGTCCTTTTTTAAATGGCTCCCATTACATTTAGGACACCAAACATGAGAATTCATATGGCCAACCCGATTATGATAGGATATCCTAATTTTTCTTTTTCTTGGTTTTGCGTATATACAATCATAACAAATATATGTATCTTTTTTATCTTTTTCGAAAAATATTTCTTCATGTCTTTTGTTGATATATTCATCATTCGAAAATTTATCATTCAATAATCTATTGTTTTCTGTATTTTCAAAATCTGATAATTTTGGAATTAACATAGTTTTATAATTGTAATATTTCAAAAGTAATTGCTTTAATTTTACACAGTCATCTTTTGAAAAGTTGTATGTTTCATTGGATGAAATTCCTTTTTGGTTTTCTGGAAATTCTTCATTTCCAAATATACTTTGCCACGCTTCTTCAATTATATCATTCATGTAGTTGATCCAAATCCTTTTGGACCTCTACTTGTTGAAGACAACGACGTCTTTTCTTGAAAAATTGGATGGGCAACCTTTTCAAATATTATTATTATGAGCAACTCGGTCATGGACTTTTACCTCGAAACTTTCTGTTCCAAGATTGACTAAAATGATACCAATATTTCCGCGATAATCTTGGTCAATTACACCACCTAGAACATGAATTCCGTGATTTAGTGCAAGACCTGATCTAGGTGCAATTCGACCATATAAACCATTGGGGATTTCCAAAACTATATCAGTTAAGACCAGTTTTATGGTATATGGTGGAATAGTTAGATCACCGGCACTATACAAATCGTATCCAGCACTGCCTTTGGATTGCTTTGTTGGAATGATCGCAGAATCTGAAAGACGCAAAGCGTAGACAGGAGACATTTCTAAAAATAGGATAAAATTAAGGATTAATTAGCATTTATTAAATTTGTAAAAGATTAAATTAATTAAAAAATAAAACAAACTCAAAGAAATTATTTAATATTCTACTAAAATTATTTTGTATAAGTAAAATGGCATTACCAACTTATGAGTACAAAATCAAATTTTATGAAGTTATTTTTGTTGAGATTCACATAATTTTCAGATCATATAATTTATAATATCAATCAAGGTATTCCTTAATCAAGACAGTCATTACCGAAATGAGCTCAAGAGAAAAATTTTATTGCAAGATACAATAATTACGAATTATTTACTGGAGCAAACTTCCACATCGACAATCTTTCATTTGACACAAAACCATTTGGCAAAGTAGACAAGTCACTTAATATTAACCTTTTATCAAAAGTAATTTTATATCGTTTTTGTCTGGTTTTAGTCACAAGTTCACCAGTATTTTTATCCCTCGTTATCAAGTTTACAGGTACAAAATATGAGTCATTAGGATTTGTTAATATCAAATCTTTCAATGAGGAATTTGTCAAAATTTGTCTTGCAATATGATTTAATCGTATGCCTTTAATTTTCAATTCCGTGAAGACTTCATTTCCTTTTCGCACCACATATCCGTAATTTTTTGGTCCCAAAATTCTGTAATGTACGCTGTTTCTCCATATTTATCAACAACTTCGTCCTTTAATGACCCAAGCCTTTCACCGGTTTGTAAGCCTTCATATCCGTCCTTGGATATGAATATGACAGAGTCTGTATCAAAATATAGACATTTTTGGAGCACTTGTAAGCATTCAAAAAGCTTCATTCTTCCATAGGCTGTAGTGAATGCCGCAATGACCATATTTGAGAATGCCAAAGGTACTGTAAAGCTTTCCTGTTTCACATATTTTACTAGCATAAGCCTTTCTCCTACCAGCAAACCATCTTGAATCTCGTTGCTGTCATCGGTTAGTAATTTCACCAGCTCTTCGTAGTTAGTTATGTACTTGGTTTTACTCATGTTGTCTCGTTGAGCAAATTTTCCCCAGAAGCTGAAACAAATAAAACAAGTTAGTTTAGTTGTTACAATTACTTTTGGAACAGGTTGAACAACATTGAAACAACAAAGAAACAAAACCATTTAATCTCAGTATATTTCTCTTACTTCAAGCTTCATAATCACTTTAAATAAAATGAATTTAATCAGATTTACCTGTTTAATATCAGCTTAGCCAAGGTCCTTCGGCCAGCATTTTTGCAAATTTTAGATGGATCAAGTGTTATGCCTTCACAATCTAACCAGAACTGACAGTACTTCTGCTTGTCTTCCTCGGACTGAATTTGTCTAGGATATCCACTCGCTTCTACCTTCATTGTTAGAAAGTCGTTAATAAAACCCGAAAATAGAGATGAACTGCGGTATTGAGAGTTCCAATGCCAAACTTCATAGATTTTAGTGATAGCATAACCATTTTGTACTGCTAGTGTTAGCTCTTCTGACACCCATGTTCCATGAAGTTCTCTTTCCGAGTCATTGTGAAAACAGGTTTTGTTTAATCTTTCACGACAGCATAAAGCACACAGGGGGAACAATAACTTTCCATGGTACCTGTAGGGTAAAATTCCAAAAAATCTTTGCTTAGGAGGTAAAACTCTACACTTAATTTTAATCCAAAATATTCTGTTATGTCATCAAAGTTAGATCTTATAACTGTTGGATATCCAACAGGGTACTGTCGCCATTTGTTAACATAGGGATACTGTGAAACTATGTCAAGGTGAACAATTTTTTCGTGTTCGGAGGTTTTATGGTATAATTTTGTCGGACCGGTTCTTCCACCATATAATGCATCCTTAGGACAAAGCGGCGGCATCTGCAAATCGTATTTATCCAGAAATTGTTGTATAACTACAGAGTTTTTGATCTGGTTATCCCACGTACATTCAAAAATTTCTTCAATGTTAAAGCCTAATTTTTTTAATTTTTCGGAAGTATTCTTTGTTTCTCGATATAGTTGCCCCATTTTCTTACCGACAGTGGGATTCATTGTTTCCGGTTCAAACTTGCATGGACACCCATGAAAATAACAACCATGGAAAAAGAATATCGTTGGGTTTGTGAAATAATCTTTACAGTATCCGTCAACATGATGATCACCAATTTTCACTTCTCTTTTCATGTGATATCCACTGATCCATTCTATCCAATTGAGTCATGCTTTACATTTGATTGAACCTGCTATTCTTTTGTCAAACCCATTCGGAGGAATAACAGCTATCGTTCTTTCCATCGTGTATTTACTTCGAAAAGCAAGATTACAAGCGGACGCAATTGTCGTTGCATTTTCAAACGGATTAAATCCAACACTGTTAATGAATATTTCGGAAAATCTAAGACAAGCAGTTTGCAAAATTTTTACATCATCAATGCAATATTCTGTCAATTCTTTACGAAGATTAAACAGAATACCATTTTCATCGTATTTCTGCTTTTCTTCTTCGTACCATGACTCAAACTTGGATAAATCTTTTTTGTTCATATTCCAGGTAATCAAGCGATATTTTTCTGGAAATGCTCCAACGTAGGACTGGTTGGCTGGTTTGTTAAGCAGATGCGGAAAAATTCCCTTTTTGAGATCAACATGAAAACCGAACGCAGAAGGGAGAGCTGACAATGGCACCGGTAAAAAGTTGAAAGAGTCGAGGAATTGTATGTTGTTTCCGAGCATGAGCATCTGAACCTTGGCGCCTGTAAAAACTACGTTTGGTTTGATAGACTTTTTATATGGATAGCTTAGTATAGGCTTCGAATCATAACCCTTGAAATTGTGGGCGATTGCAACAATACATTTCTTCATTTTTTCTGCTAACTCAAATAGATAGGTCATGAAATCGTCTATGCATTTACTAGAATTAAAAATCTTCATTTCTTCATTTGTATTTATTGATACTACTAAGTTTGGAATATGCAGTCCTTTATCGTCCTGCATTGACTCGATGTCAAAATAAACGAAGTGACTTTTGCCAGACTTTAGCTTTGGAGGTTCCAAATAGCAATAATGAGTATCATTAACCGAACACCACAAGAGACATGTGGAGCACATTCTTAAACCGCATTTATGCGATTTTTGGTCCATTATCTTCCTTGAAACAATTTTTTTGCAGTATACACATTTAGCCTTTTTTTCACATATCTTCATTTTAAAATGAGTGTACATACACATTTCGCTTAACCATGTTCTGTTGCAGTAAATGCAAGTTTCCGGTTTGGCAACTGTCGTAGTATTTGTACATTCAGACTGCTTGCACAATTGGCAAGACTTAGTGCATTTATGGTAATGATCATAACCTTTACCACATTTATGGCAATAATGCGATGCATTTAAAAATCCTGCCATTTTAGTAATCACTGCGTAATGTTCATCTAAATCAAGAAGATTGATCTGTTTTTTGGCATAGTCACCTTGAAATATCCGTTCTCCAAAACTTTGTAATGAAAAAACATTGATTTGGTAATGAGGTAATATTGATTGAAACTTGTTGATTTCTTCAATTCCACATTTTCCTATAGGAACATCAGCTCTTATATGCAAATTCAAAGCTCTTTTATATTGTTCGCTAAATTTAGAGGTTGAATGGATTAGCGATCGCTGCCTTTGCTTTGGGTCAACAATGTCAGCTATATGCATACCAACGACTATAGCTCTCGCACAACACATTTCATCATTGTTTTTTATGGTAATTACACTCCTTTTGGAAGCCTTTTGCCATCTAAAGTACCGTCTACCGGATCCACTTTTACCAGATTTCCTAGGCAACGCCGTGTGAATTAGGTTCAGTTGAACGGAGCTATCAATACAGAAATCTTCATTTGAATTAAGTGTATTCACAATCATTTCCATTACCATATCAACACTGCTGGACTCCACTTTAATGTATGGAAGGCTTATAGGATAAGAAAGATGTGAGCTTTGAAGAACAAACCTAACATAATCTTGATCATTCATAGTTTTCTGTAGTTTTTGGAAAACGTCATCTATGATTTCATGAAGCTTTTCGTAAATATCATTACCCTTAACATGTTCAAGGTTCTGAAAATTGATAGTATAATCATACACAGAAGTTTGCAGCGCTCTACTAGCTTGCTCAGCAACTTTGTGGATGGTGTAATACTTTGTTGGAACAGAAAGCAGATCTTTGTTTTCCTCCATAGAATTGTCATTCTGTTCAACATTATTATCCTTTAAGGTGGTGATTCCTTTTGGGCACATATTGTTACTTGGCGGAGTAAGTCAAGATCAAATTTGATGAAACTTTCCGAAATAAGTTCTTTTAGCGTTCTAACACCCTCCGCGCAATCCCGATTCAAAAATTCTAGATTCCCGGTCAGAGTGGTTTTTCCCAATTTCTGAACGTTTGGCAGCAGCTATACAGTTATGACTATATGCATTCGAAAGATCTCATTGAGTTTCACGTTTTTGCTTTTTAAAGCAAGTTTTTAGCTTTTCTCTACCGTGAGATATAGCCGATTTTCTTGTTTTGGCGTCGAAAACTTGCCATTTTTGCAGATATCAAATAATCCAACATTTCTTGAACTACGCAAGCCGTAAAATCAAACTAAGGGCGTCGATCTGAAGGTCTCACAGGGACAAATTATCCGACGCATGATCGTCTTCCAACTGCTATCCTGTAGGCTGCTATCATAAAAAATGTAGTTTTTGCAAAAACACGACCAATTTTTTTCCAAAGATTGTGGAGCATTCACCATGCAAGCTGAAGGCCTGCTACTGAACAAATGTGTTCTGCACAAATATACCCAGGGACGATTTTTTAGTTGCCCCAATTGCTGCTTTCTAGCTAACGTAATCGCTTAACAAATTTGGAAAATGTAGGCAAAATACAGGTTACACACACATTTCAGCTTATATCTCTATAACGATGAGCGATTTCACAATAAATGAAAAATCCCCAGCTATTTGACGGAGGTATCGAATGATATACCCGATGTCTCGCGAAAAAATTTACTTGAGTCTGCAAAAATTCTGGAAAATTATACTTCTTCTAAAATGTGTTAAAAATATTTTAGAAAAGCAACATTAGTTTCGTGGCATGCATTAAAAAGAGAAGATGTCAAGCTACATTTTGATATTAAAATGGCTTCTTAACTCCAAGTAATGAATGAGTAATAATGGTGCAAACTTTATGTGACCAAAAGGAATCACCACCTTAAGGGTTTTTCGTCTTTCATGGGTTCTTTAGGTCTATCCTCCGATTCTTCTTCCTCGAGACTATGTTTCATCGGTTCTTCAGGTCCTTCCTCCGATGGTTCTTCTTCGAGCATCGGTTCATCAGGTCTTTCCTCCGATGGTTCATCCCTCATTGTGTTTTCCAACTTGTTCTGACCTGTTTGCGTTGAACCCCCTGTACACATTTCTCTTTCCTCATGTCTTAAATCCGGTTTTAACTCATGTGAAATTTCCCGGTGCCGATGAAGGTTCCCTAACCTTTTGAAGGCTTTCCCACATGTATCACATTTATGAAGGTTTGAATCGTCGCTGTGTTCTTTCTTAAATGTCGGATGGTAGATTTGTACGTATGAAAAGATTTGTTACATTTCTGGCAAACAGGCATCCTGAAACAAATAAACATTTACAAGTGCTTAACAACAGGAATATCTCGAATTTTTTCCTGAGTCTGAGTGTCAGGGTTAGGCACAGATAACAGTTCCTGCGAATACCAGGACGGGAACAGTATGTTACCATTAACATCATTTAACTTGTATCTATGCGGTATGCTATGCAACTTTCGTGCAACTTGATATATTTGCTCTGAAAATGTAGGTTTGTAACCTTTCTTGAACAATTCTTTAATTTGTTGTACACGAACATGGTCACCAACCGAGAAGGTAAATGGCTTTGATGATTTTTTCTTATACATAAACTTAAACAGGCGACTTTCATTTTCCGGAGTTACTTCAATTGGAGAAAGGTTGCTTAAAACTTTCATTTTTCGTTTGTTCATTCCGTCAACTATTTGAGGCAGTGCTAGGAAGTAATAAAAGTTATCATTTTTTAAGCAATATCTATAAATTCTTTTTTTAAGTTCCTGAATTGTGCGTTCAGCCATGGCACTCTTCACAGCTTCATCAGATGCAAAATGCACCGTTATGTGATTTTGTCTCATAAATTCGATAAATTTTATATTTACAAACTCTTTTCCTCTGTCGGTCATTAAATTTGAAGGTTTTATTTTAGAATCATTAAAAATGCTTTCAAAGGATCTGATAACTTCATCTGGTGACTTTGTCTTCAACGGTCTGGCAAATGTCAACCTGGAAAACTCATCGACAGCTACTAAAACATATCCATATCCCTTGTTCCTTCGTTTTAAATCAAGCATTACAGCTAAATCAGCTGCCCATGTTTCATGCAACGTAGAGACTATTTGTCTTCTAGAGAATTTATACTTTGGAGTTTTAGTTCTCGAGTACACTGTTTGACTTTTTAACCAGTTTTTAATATAACCAATGCTTACATTAACACCATTTTTCCGAGCCGTATCGTATAAACCTTTAATTCCGCTATATGCAGACGGACTACTTGGGTCGTACCAAAGTTTACTTAATTTATCATCTATAGACATTGCAAAAATGCAAAAACACAGAAATCTCCGTAATTATAAATGTTTTGCTCAAAGAAAACTTTAGTTAGAAAATGCTTCTTTCTTTAGTTGTCCCTTGTCATGACCAAGCTTAGCGAGCATATCGATTATCGCTTTCATGGACTTAATAGCTTGTTCTTCCGTTAAATTGATACCTTTCCCTGGACGAAGAATAGAGTTACCATTAGTGTCAGTTGGATAGTGCTTCTTAGTTGCGTCTCTGGCACGGTAGAAAAATCTCAAGTCTACATTGTGAGTTCCACGGTCAGTGAATATAACTCTTCCATACAGCAAACGCGATTCATCAATTGGAAAAAATCCAGGCGGAACAGCTACTGGCGGGGTTTCAAACACAGCAGGTGGGCTGTCCTCTCCAGTATAAGTTGATTTATCAGAAGTATCCAGCTTCATTGACTTGGATGGTGAAGCCATTGATAGTTGTTCAAATGAATGACTGATTTGTAAATTTTTCAAAATCGCAAGTATTTATACTAACTTTCCGCCTACACAGTGCAAAGGTTAAAATATGACTAACGCCCACGAGTTTAACCTTTGAACCTTTTTACGTAAAAACCGCCCACGCAGTTCAAAAGTTAAAATGTGACTAACGCACACGATTTTAACCTTTGAACCTACATAATGATCACCCACGCAGTTCAAAGGTTAGCATGTGACTAACTAACTAACTAATATTATCAATGAGGGGCTCCCCCTTGTCCCCCTGTCCCCTCGTCTTGAAACTTTTCAGATTAAACATTATATATGCAGTGGTTTTAATTGTAATAAATAAAAATGGAAGTGACTTATCCGCTGGTTATAGAAACCCCATCTCGTATACTACTGGCGGGGAGCAGTTGTTCAAGCAAGACTTATTTAACATACCAATTATTAAAAGGTAACAACTTTTCAAAGTCGTTTGATAAAGTTGTTTATGTGTACACCGTCTACCAACAGCTTTATGATACAATGAGTAGCGAAATCCCTAATATTGTTTTTAAGGTGGGCCTTAATGAGGAAGAATTAGAGTCCACTTGGCCATCTGGAGGAACGTATGCACTTGTGCTTGACGATTTACAATTATCAAGTACCAATAGTGACTTTGTTTTAAAGCTTCTGACTGTACTTAGTCATCATTGTAATATTACAGTATTTTGTTTATGGCAAAGCCTGTTTTTGAACTCTAAATTCTCGGCAGCTATTTCAAGACAATTTAATCATGTATTTTTGTTAACTTCCAAACGAGATCTAAGAAGTATTAATACTTTTGGGTCTCAAATTTTACCTGGACAGTCGAAGGAATTTATGCAAATGTACCAAAAAGCAATTTCGGAAAGACCTTATGGGTTTCTATGGGTGGACTTGAGCCCTACTTCTCCCGAGTATCTTCAGTTCAGAGCTTCTTTGCCCACAGAGTTAAAACAAATTATTTATAAGTTGTCTTAATATTTTGTAGAGTGTTATGGTTAAATAACAAGTTTTCGGTTTCATTTTTAAAATGTCTACTGTACTTGCCCGTAACCTTGATGTAATTCGATTAATTAAAGGAGTTAATAAGAACCGGTTAATTGAAATTTTAAGTGAAGCAGACAACGATTTTGGTAAGGCAATCACCGAAGTTGCCTACAATCTACTTCACGGTAACGTTCCCTTAACTACCACCGAGAAAGCAAAACTTAAAAAGCTAAAGAAAGTCATTAAAAGGTTCTCGAACAAGGAAGATTCACGAAAACTTCCTAACATGAGAAAACACTGGAAAATTGTGAAACTTATTTGCGACATTTGCCTTCAATCAGTAGAAAAGGCATGTCTAAGGTGAATAAATATTATTTACTGCACGAGTCAGTAATGCCTGAAGTGACCGACTCTGAATTTTCACAGTCTGTTTTGGTAATTTTGAATAACAAAGATCTGTCTGATGAAGAGAAGAAACAAAAACTATCATAGCTTTCGGAAAATAAATCCGAAAATATAAATTGGATACTAGATTTTATCCCTAAGCAGAACAAATCAAGAGCTAAACTAATGCTACACTCACTAAGCGGAAAAGTTTCAACGTCAGAGTCTGGAAATGCTGTTATTAAAGACGAAGCTGGAAATGATCAAGAATTATCGAATTTAGTTGACTTAATTAAATATTTTACTAGTTCTGCTAATGCCAGTAAGCAGGGTGAGCCTATCGGTGGTGAGAATTTTAAAGAGTATTTGCTAAGACTTAATGTACCAAATTCTGCTTTTGGGGCTGGGAGACTAGACCAAATTGAGAAACAACATCACAATATCGATACTTTGAATTGGATAAAAATATTTTAAAATGAATGATGATATTTTAATGAAAAAAATTTAACATATCTATCACATCCTTACGGAAAATTCTTGAAACCTGGCTTGTGCTTCTTTGAAAAATGCAGTTCGTGGAATCTTCGTGAAACGAGTTGGAGATTTTTCCCTTAAAAGACTCAAAATGAATCTCCGGCACAGTGATGATATCGTAACAGGCCAGGTAAAGAGAGTGGTCTTGGTCCAAAATGAACCAACTACCAAGAAAAACATCACCTGTCCAAGTTGAAAGGACAAGGAAACGTCTCCGTCAATAAAACCGCGGTCTTGGTTATATTTTGGCAGGAACAACAAAGGAGTTTGACCGAAACGGGGAACTGACTTCAGTGAAAAGTCGCTACCCAACTGAAAGAAGCCGCTGTAATCCACCACCATGGGTTTCATATGACAATTTCGATTTACAAGAAGTCCTTCGGTTGTTAGATTTCGATTGAGGTATCCTTTTTCTAAGAACCCGGACAGCATCTCAACCATTTGAACCAGAAAGAACTTGACTTCTGTTTCACTGCATTTGTCGAGACGAATAAGTTTCCCAATTCGATCAAACCCTGCCTCAAAAATGTTAGGTGTTATTCCGTAGAAAAAGGGTTTGGGATGATTTAACCCGACGGCAAACGTGAAATCAATCAGCGGCAGAGAACCATTGACATCTTTGCATTCGATCATGGCCTTTGCTTCCGAGGACGTGATCATTTGGATTCGTTGGTCGCAAACATTCATCAAAACATGGGTTAGCCTAAGCTCTGACATCGGAGTCATAAGGCACATCACTTTCTCCATTGTAACTTCACCGTCTACAATTTTGTTGGCTTTATGAAAGGAGCTTTTGAAGTAACGCGGGTCTCTGGGAGATAACTGATTAGACTTCACTAGGTAGAAATCCCGGGAAAACTGGACAATCTTTTGGATGGACATATCTATCTCACTAAAACATAAAATATTCTATACAGTCAGCATACAAAATCACAAAAATTCATAGTCTGATTAACAAAGTCATAAAAGTACTTAAAAAATCATGACATCATTAGAACTGATTTACTTTCAGTAAAAAAGTTAAGATCTGAAAAGTTCTGTGCTTTGCACAATATTTCCGTTCTTCAGCACTCATTGTCTGGTGAATGCAGCAAGCCATACTTTCGTTTACACAGAGAGAGTATGAGGGCATTCCTAACAGCTCAACATCGATTACAGGAATTTCAATAGCATGATCTTGTAAGTGTTCGCGAATAAATTTTGTATGACATGATCCTTTGGTAAATATTTGCACCGGTAAATTTGATAAAAGGTGGTTTCGGAAAAGAGAGAGTGCAACATTTAGTGAGACGAATTTTTGACTGTTTGACCAAGTAAATCCATTCCTAGTCAAGGCATAATTCGCAGACTTCTTCTGACGCAGTGTAAGTTGTTGCCAGCAGCATGGTGATCTAATTCTCCAATTGTAAGAATTAAGAAAACCCTCTGTTGTTTTAATGAGTAAGGACAGCTCAAATTTTACATCTCCAAGTTCAGGCATCCCAATTGATAAAATTGTGACAATCGCAGATATCATCTGACAAAATCCAAAAATGATTACAAAAAATTTAATATTAAGCTACAGAATCAATAAGTCGTACACCAATAGTTAGAATGCAGCATAACCGAATAGAGGTAAAAAGATTATCCAAAATTAACTATTTTGCGACGTCCTCTAAGGATAACTCATCCCTCAACACTGGCACTCCAACTGACAACAAGGTGTTATTTCCCACTGATTCATTTAACTCGAATATTTTGGTAACTGTTCGGTTAAAAAATCAGTTCTGTTAATATTATTAACAGATTTACTTATTATAAGCTTAAAACAAGCAGAATTTTATTTCAGAAGGACATTAAATAGCTCAACTATCTGCATTTTTTAATAGAACTTCTTGTCAGTGAGTGTACTCTACAGATGGCGCTGTGCAAATTATACAACAAAATTTGATAGTTTTTATAAAAATCTTAAAATGAAAACCTGTTTAGGTTGAGAGACTTGATGTTAAGTGTCAACCGACTCTATAGTGTTGGCATCAAATCTCAAGACTAATCTAAGCTTATACTACTTTTTGTATATATAAAGCTATAGATTTTATATATACAATTTTTGAAATGTCCATTGCTATGTCAGCTATTTTAACAGCGTTAGTTTTTTGTTAGGTTTTTGTGTGAGACTTTTTTAATCAAACACCAGTATGCTAATATCAAACTTTTACTGATACACGTTTTTTCTTATCATCGAATATTTTCATTAGAGGAGTATTTAAAAACCAGGTTTTGTATAGCAAACTTCTTATGCTACTACACGCATAGCTTGTCAGTTGTCAGTTATCAGTTCTCTTCTATAGTATTAGTTTACTTTTCTGTGAAGAACGACTTTTTAGGAAATGTGTATTCCAATAAGGACCTCTGAAGACACTAAAAGCAACTCAGCGAAATCGAAGGGAACTGTTAGCTTTGGAAAACTAAAAAATACAGTATATTTTCTATCACATAGCCTGAATGACATAAACTCTAAAAATTTGGACTCAATTTAAACTATTCAGGGATAATAATTGCAGAAAAAACCTGATATTATAGGTGTAAAATGAGAAATTAGGTTAATTTAAAACATCATTAATGCTTTCAAAATCAGAATATTTACCTGAAATTTAAGGTTAGCTTGAGCGGTATCTCTGAGTAAGCAAGGTTATTCTCTTTTTTCCCTTACTCTGTTTCGACCATTATATAGCTCCTGTTGGCGAGCTAATATAATTTCAGTTTCAGCTTCAGCGACTGCCTCGAAGCTCAAAATTTAAGCCTGGGAAAATCACCTATTCAATTTCCAACCAAAATACAGACACAAAACTGTTACCCAATCTCTTAGTTGTGATATCCATAGATGTATTTATTTATTATACATAACTTTCGGTAGAAGTATTACTAAAACAGGTTTGTTAAGTAGCAGCCCTCCAGCTTTCATTGTAAATGCTCCACAATCGCTGAAAAATTAGTCAAGCTTTTGCAGAAACTACATTTTTTATGATAAAACCTGAGGGGGGATAGCAATTGGCCTCTGTCAGACTTTCAGATCGACACTTAGTTTAATTTGGGTTGTGTAGCTCAAGAAATGATGGATTAATTGATTTCTGCAAAATCAATTGCAGATTGCAAATTGCAATTGCAAATCTAAATTGCAGTTCACAAAAAATTGTATGAAAGCTTTCTGAATGGTGGAACATTTTGAAATTTTCCCCGTATTTAAGGTAATCTCCCACCCACCTCTTCCTGTTCGTCGAATTGTTTTCATAACGATACGCGAAATTCGAGGGGTATTCTGAAACTTTACAGAAAACAATTTAAATTTAGCAAAACATTTTAAAAGTTTTAAACACCAAGTCAGTCTTACCAAATCATTCCCGACTCCTGTAGAGTCTGTGGCCTAGACACTACTTGAATGTTCGGTTTGTGTGGTTTAACTTTTAGTCTTCCAGCGAAATAATTAAAATTTAGTGGTCGATCTCTTGACAAAAATACAAATTTCGTGGGATCCACCCTCCAGATCCTCTATTTAGGAATTCATCTTTGATTCCCCCTTTTCATGATCCTTTGGGTGGGTGGCTGGCAGAGATTGTCGCAGGGACGGTCTAGCCTACCGAAATCGTTTTTCCCACCCTCCAAAAATCCGAAATTTTAACACTCCAATTTTAAGTATTATTTGGATTCTATACTCAAACGGCACCAGTGCTCAAAAGGCACCCTTTGTACTCAAACGGCACCGTACCCAAAAGGCACTTGGATGTCCTCAAATGGCACTCAACTGTGCACAAATGTCACTCAGCTATACTCAAATGGCACCAAACTGTATTTCTCGAAACTGTATTTAACCAGTTTTTGCCCGAATTTTGAAATTTGAGATAGCTTTGATAAAATTGCGCCAGATCGCTTAGTTTGAGCATTTTCCGTCCTAAAAACAACATTTTGACAGTTTCATGTTTGAATTGCTCGAAATCTAACTTGTTCCCATTTTGGGAACAGTGGGCATGAATGGGTACAGGGTTTTCTAAGGTGAAAATCATAATATTCCGCAATTGTACATTCCCTGACCAATGCTTCCGATCGTTTTTCATGTAAAAAATAACGTTTTTAAGACATGCAAACAGTTTCAATGTTTGCTATACAATACATCACTTGCTTGTCAAAAGTATCCCTTGAAAGCTGTCTTGACCACTCTGCAGCATATTTTTGGCATTTTTCTCATAATTGTAGCTTATGCATATGGTATATTCGTATCCAGATTGTTATTTACACGACCATTACCATTGCACTCAAGCTTAGATGCCACCATACTTAGCAGACATATGAACATAACGGAATCCGGACGAGCTTTCCACTGTTTCTTGTCAGATATCCGCAGTAATTCGATCAAAACTTAGTTCCTCTTGTAGGTGAACGCTGTATCCTGTTAGTAGCAGTTTTTGCACGATTGGCAGGCATCGACTGCATCATGTCTCATTGCTATTTTCCGCGAAAAATGTTGGCAGCCTTTGCAGAATCTTCAGTCTCAGGTTATACCCCGAGAGTCAACGTAGTAGTTAGGGAACTAGCGTGACTACTACTTGCTGCTACATACCAGTACCGTCTCAGGAGTACAGAAATACTATTACGCCTTCATGCCATTGTAATCAAAAGAACCCGGTGTCCATATCTTGCAAAACCATCTACAAAAACCCTGTACCCATTCATGCCCACTGTTCCCAAAGTGGGAACATTCACAATTTTATATGATACGGTAACATAATTGAGTTTGGTAACTATTTAGCTGTGCCATTGTAACAAGCAAGGAATAAGCATTATATAATATCCGCCCGGCGTCCATACCTAGCGAGCAACATAAAAATTGGGCTCACTCAACTTTGAGGAAAATTCAGTTGGTGTCGATAAAATTCAAGAGTTTCTGGCAGCAGCGGGCTAGATGGTAATGAGATTAGAACCAACTCAAAACAAACTGCTCGTATTAGTAAACAATAGCATTAATATAAAAATTGAAACCACGCCATACAAGCAGGTATGAGCAAAAAAGTGCTTGTTCCCATAACGGGAACAGTGGGCAAAAACGGGTTAAATATTAGAAAGCTCAAGACATGGCACACTTACGCATATTTCGAAAAGCATGAACGGTAAAATGCAAGTGCTGCAAAACTAACTCCAATTAGTTACTAATTACTGTAGCGTAACAATTAACTTTCAACATACATATCTGGTACAAAGTAACAATTAGCAAATTAACTGTAGTAAAGCAATTAACTTGTAAAACTTTTCATGCCCCCATTAACTTAGATTACGTGCAGTTTCCTATTGGCTACTTGTTATTGTTAGGACAGTTCCTTTATCTTCACCTTAATTAGGATTTTTCATTATCTGATTTATGTTTTGAAACTTATCCGCAAATGTAAAACCACCGTTCTTATAGTTTAGTGCCATTTGAGTACTAAAAGTGTCGTTTGTGTATTGTTTGGTGCCCTTTGAGTACAGGTGCCATTTGAGTACAGAAAGTGCCGTTTGAGTACTGGAAAAGTGCCATTTGAGTACTTAACGGTTATTTGCTATTGTCCTCTTTACGCTGTTTTCATAAATAATTCATTGTATTGTTTATGTCACCGGGTATCCCAGATAAAAAACACTTAACTATAAATTTTGGACCTCTTTAACTATTTCCCGAACTCATTTTGGGAATAGTTAAATTTTGGAAATCTGTACTAAAACGTATTTAAAGGTTGAAATGAAGGTTGAAAATTTCAGACAAAATCTGTGTGGAACCTTTTGAGAATGAGGCAAAAATTTCTGAACCCAAAAAAATTAGAGATTTTCGAAAAATTTTCCTAAAATTTCCATCTGAATTTTATTTGCAGGAAGAACTTTTGAAAATATTTTCTTTCGCACAGATAAATTTCATGTATTTATACGCTGCTTTTTAATACTGTATTGCAGAAAGTGCTGAAACTTGTTGCAGTTGGGATGTCTGAAGTCATTTTATAATGAGTAGAAATGGTTATGGTGTTGGGAGATGTTAGGTCAAAATTTGGCTTTCTTTATCGTTTCCAAAGACTGCATTTGGAAAAGTTGGGTAATCAAAGAAAGCTTTATGACGGTAAATTAAGTGGCGATACGAAACGAAAGTTACGATATCTAACGCGTATATCCTCCTATAACTTTAATGCTTAATGCAAACCTTAAACGACACTTCAAGTTTAAAACGAACCCCTCCTTTAAAATTAAAATGAAATGCTATTATTCTGGCTAGAAATTAGTCCTCCACACTGCTGCAGTTCAGTTGTAACATACTTCTGCTGTCACCACAAATTAGGAGCAGCACATTAGGATTAGACAATAGACTGTTAATAATTTTGCTTGCATGCAGCCCATCAGAGTGCAGTTACCCAAGCAGTGCAACTAAAATCTGGTGTCATTAGCCTATTTTGTGCAGGAGTCCCCGGACACAGATAGAATAATAATAATACAAGGAAGAAAAAAGTCTTGCCTTTTTCAAACGGCAATCAGATCGAATGTAGAATTGTTATCCTGTGACAAGTCCGATATCAAGTATTGAATAATAATGTTCAGACAGAAGAATTTTTTGGAAAAGTGATTTTGAAGCAACTGATTTTAGTTTTTATAACTAAAATTCACCTACGCATTTCCTGTTTTTTCCAAATTACTTATCTCATTTTATGGCAATGGAGTTCAAAGATTAAGCAAGGTTACTGTTGTTTTCGATAGAAATGAATTCCTTGATTCGTGTTATACTTCCAAAGTGTATAATTTTTGTAGCGACAGATTAAAGTTCAAAATAGTTCAAAGGTTAACCTAGCTTTTAACATAATGTAAAAATTGTAAAACAGGTGATGAGTCTAAAAGTCAAAGAATTTGTCATTAGTTCATTTATTTATTTTCCGGTTTGAACAAACCTGACCACCTACGCAGTTCAAAGAACGTCTGGTTTTATGAAAGATTATCATTAATGGCTTCAAAATAACTTTGCAAAAACAGGAAAGTTATTGCCTCAAAGTTATTGCTTTCAACCACCCACGCAGGAAAAGCTATATTTGACTTGAATTAAATCCATTAGGTAGAGGTGACAGCTTTAAAATTTTTGAAAAATGCAGAACAAAAATGACTTATAATTTTACACTGACGATTCGTGATCATCCTATTTGTTATATGTCACGACTAGACCTACAACGACAACATCTAATCTAATTTAGAATATTTAACATTAATTCAGCTCCTTTTTTCTTTCCGTTAATCAAAAATAGCTACCCGAAGATTTTTTGAAAATTTGTGCCATAGGATTTAAACTAATTTAATCACATATGTTAAATTTAATATAGATTGCTCAGGTTACGGTATGACTAGAATAAAATCTTTTTGTTACAAATTTGACTCGAAACTCGATAATATTCTGTTTCAGAAAATCCCTTCTTAATGAGTATAATTATAATTCTTGCCATTTTCTTGATCTCAGTTCCTGTTTCAGTTAAGTTCAAGGTAAGAACTTCTCAACCTGTCTTATGTATTTGTTAAGTGGGTACAATTGTAGAAAGTCTCATTAAATATTTACAATTATACTTTGAATGTGGGTATCCGCTACTTCCAACTGTGATAAATGATGAATTTCTTCTTTTGAATACATCAAGTTTGAACCATTATTACTAATTCAATACTTGGAATTGAGAAGCCATCTTTGCATCAAAATGTAGCTTAAAATTTCTTTTTAATGCTTACAATCAAACTAATTCTTTTCGTTTTTTCGAAGAGCTTGTTGCTGCGTTTTGAGTGAAATCTTCCAGATTTTTTGTAGGCTGAAGTAAATCTTATTTGTGAGTCATCAGTTACATCATTCGATATCCCTGTTAAATATCGGGGCCCTTTCTAGTTATAAAATAGATCTTCGCTATGGAGACGTTAGCTAAAATGTATGTGTAACCTCCACTTTCCTATATATTCCAAATTTAGTAAGCGACCATGTTAACTAAAAACCACTAATTGGTCAACTAAAAAAGAGCTTCCAGGATATTTTCGTGTAGATACAGCTGCTAACTGGCAACCCTCTAGCTTGCATACTAGATGCTGGTAAAAAGGCTGGAGTGGTTATATATCAGGATACGTGGAAAGCTAGAAAAATGCTTTTCAAATGCAAAATAGTAGATCATCAATGAGGTCTTTCGAATGAATACAGTCACACCAGTTATAGTGTTGTTCAAGTGTCCTGAACGAAAATACATGGAGGGCGTTAGAACTCTAAAAAGAAGTTTCTATAGAAAGTTTCGCCAAATTTCATCTGATTTGAACCGTCAGTCAACAATCTGTGCCCAAAAGGAATTATCATCTTAAATGGAAAACAGAAACCTACAAGTCTTTAAAGTTACTTATTGTATCTTTTAAGCTATTTGAATGTTCACCATGTGCCTCACAGTTAAGATGTGGATCAGACCTATCTAAATGTGAACTTGCTACGGAAGTTTACTTAACAGAAGATACCTGTATCCCGTGTGAAACCTTTCTCGAGTATTTTCCAAGATTGGAAAAGATATTTCTTTTCGGAGATGGCAAAGATTTATGTGAATGTGTATGATTTGGATCTTGTTGCGACATGCCGACAGTCGTCTTAGATGGAGATCAATGCGCATGGTATATTTATTTTTTAGTTTTAATAATAAAAGATTTTCTAAAGCAAATGACAGTAACGAAAACAGACGATTCTTCACAAATTTCTATGAGTATTTCTATTTTGTTAAATTCATTGGTGAAATATTTATATATGGATGGATACGTTTCTAAGTAGTGTGTACGATCGATTGTTGTGTCTGCCTTTGAAACAGGAAATAGTAGTACAGCTTACTTCACATGTTTGTAAACAGTTTTATTTAGTTCCTTCACCATTTGCGCCAATTGTTGATGAGTACGAAAAGAAACAAAAATTCTCGGGGATCTGGAAAATGCAGAGACCAGGAAAATAAACAGATTTGTAAGCATGAAAATATGCAAAATTATGTAAAACATTACATTGCTTATACTGTATGGCATCAAACAGTGAGAAAACAAAACTAAATATTTAAATGTAATTTGCCTTGAGCATTCTTCCAACTGTTTCGTATGAATCTTTAGCACTTCTGGTGAAGAAGAGTTGTTGTCAGATGAATGCGAAGAACAATGAAAAGAATGGAGTTGATCTAATAGAAAAAACGTTAGACAGCAAATAGCAGGGGCCTTGAAGATTTCAAAAACATTGCCAAGGATTTTCCTGTACCGGTAGGACTGTCAATCATAACGTTACAGCATTCTTCTTGAGGTTTTATCATCTGAATAAAATAGTATAGTTAGAAGTATTGACAGTGAAAACGTTAAAATTACACCGAAATTAAAAATTGACAGAGCTGATGGTTGAAAACGCTAAGTGATTCTGGAAAAACGTTTTGTTTCAAACCCCTCCTTCCTTGATTTATGTAAGAGTTTTTGGTTAGTATTAAGTATAAGTTGGCAAAAATATGCATACTTTCTGAACAAAATTTTGTTTATTTGGTAACATTTTGCCTTTTCAAGATAGGCTGAGTACTGTATTTTCTCGTAGTATATTTTTCTGCAATATAATTTGTTTTGACTTTGTTTTTGTACTGTTAGAATTTGTTTGCTTTGTAAAGAGTTAAAAAGTAAGATGTTTTTCTTAGGTGTTTTTCTTTTCTAGGTAAACTTGTAATGCATTAAATAATATTTTAATTTAACATGAAATATAGCTGAATATTAAGCAGATGTGTTGATACATTTTCAAACACCCAAAGATTCGGTTGGAACAATGCAATCAATTGGTCTGGCGAAGCATCAATTCTTCAAAAAATCTAAAATCAAACATGAAAATAATAAATTTTTCATTAAAACCTAAAATGAAAGATGTTTACATTAAATGATCACAAAAACTGAAATAATGCATTTAATTGTTATAAAACAGGTCTAATTATTAGAATGGTTAAATTCCAGGTTATTTTGTCAAGAAAAAGTTGACAGGGGTTTTAGTGTTAGGCATCTGTTGGCAATGGACCTTGGTCCTTTACTTTCCAAATTTCCAGATTTTTGTCAATGGCTTCAACATGAAAGCAAAATTGTTAAAGCATTTAACAAAAATGACTATTTAAAGTATGTTTATATTTCTTGTATTACTGATAATATAAGTAGTAGAAAGCAAAATTGTTAAAGCATTTAACAAAAATGACTATTTAAAGTATGTTTATATTTCTTGTATTACTGATAATATAAGTAGCATATAGCGTTTGATCGAATGTCCCTTGTCCCTTCGATGCTATACAGACGCTATATACTACTTACATAATAAATTTGGTTCGAATTCTACCATAAAGTTGAATGAAACTTTTATCCTTATTATCGTATGTTATAAATGTTGGTACGATATTGAATTTTATTTCAGCATCCATATAACGAAGATACAGAAATAGAAAAGAATACAGAAAACCAAGATCCATCTGCTTTTTCGGACATTTTATTGTTTCTGCGGTTGTATTTACATTTGCGGCGTTACCTCCATTTCATTTTATAGTTTATTGTTTTAGGTCATTTTAGACAGAATATTATGTTGGAAGAAAATTCTCGAACATTAAATTTGCTTCCATGTTGAATTCATTAAACAACCATCTTTGTTTTACTTTAAAAGTGTGCGGCACCTACTTATCAGAAACATCATTAATGCTCTAACATAAATAATTTATTTGCATGTATAAGTACAGATTAATTATATAAATCAATTTTATTTAATCTAAAACTTGTAGCTACACAGCTGTACAGATCTAGATCAGTCAGCATCAAGTCAAGGAAGTAGGGGCTTCCTGTGGATTCTGCGAAAATTTTTTCTACGGATGCATTGTCAACAGAATCAATACTCCCGTGGGCATTTCGCACAGTTCGTATATTTTCATCCAAAAATGGTAACACAGAAGAAAGGAGTAAAAACAAATTAAGTAGGTACACACAAAGATGGATACGTTTCTAAGTAGTGTGTACGATCGATTGTTGTGTCTGCCTTTGAAACAGGAAATAGTAGTACAGCTTACTTCACATGTTTGTAAACAGTTTTATTTAGTTCCTTCACCATTTGCGCCAATTGTTGATGAGTACGAAAAGAAACAAAAATTCTCGGGGATCTGGAAAATGCAGAGACCAGGAAAATAAACAGATTTGTAAGCATGAAAATATGCAAAATTATGTAAAACATTACATTGCTTATACTGTATGGCATCAAACAGTGAGAAAACAAAACTAAATATTTAAATGTAATTTGCCTTGAGCATTCTTCCAACTGTTTCGTATGAATCTTTAGCACTTCTGGTGAAAAAGAGTTGTTGTCAGATGAATGCGAAGAACAATGAAAAGAATGGAGTTGATCTAATTGAAAAAACGTTAGACAGCAAATAGCAGGGGCCTTGAAGATTTCAAAAACATTGCCAAGGATTTTCCTGTACCGGTAGGACTGTCAATCATAACGTTACAGCATTCTTCTTGAGGTTTTATCATCTGAATAAAATAGTATAGTTAGAAGTATTGACAGTGAAAACGTTAAAATTACACCGAAATTAAAAATTGACAGAGCTGATGGTTGAAAACGCTAAGTGATTCTGGAAAAACGTTTTGTTTCAAACCCCTCCTTCCTTGATTTCTGCCAAACGAGTTATGCATTTCCACAGATAAATTGAAGTGATTGAGGTATATCATGAAATAATTTAGGGTTGGAGACAGTTTCCCCTTACTGATAATAAATACTGTCATCTTACAATAAAGTAAGAGAAACTTCAAAGTTGCAATTACCTTTTCCATAATCTCTAGTTGACCAGGATAGGATTTGTACGGAAAGGTTAATGGTACTCCCAGCAAAGTGGTACTAAAAATTCCATGACTTCAGAATGTTTTATGTTCCGAAAGAAAAGTGTTGATTTTGTTATAGGAAAACAAGATTTGTCAGTGACCAATAATTACTTGAAGAAATCACACAAATCTTTCCTGCCCTACTGTGAACTCCAAATGGTACTATGCAAATTAGGTTTTGTCTTTCTTCATATGTGTGCTTCTGTATTGATAAATTGTGCTCCGTGGGAACTCATTTTTGATTTGCATATGCATATTCTACTTATTCTTATTGTTAGCTTGTTAATAATTATTCATAATACTTCTTCGTTTAATGAATACAGAGTAAGGATTAATACAGGAGAAATACGTAGCTATAATATTCACATTTATATATACCTATGCTGTTGCAATAAAACGAAAGAAGAGAGCAGTTAAAGACGCAAAACATTGGAAATGCATTTGGAAGGGAGTGTACTTTTAGTTTTTAAACCACTTTAATCAAGAAATGAAGAAACACGGGCCTCTGGTTTTTCAAAACACTGCTGTTTCATATAAAAGTAGAAGGAAAAGAGTTGGAATCTTAAATGCAAATAGGAAACATAACAAACACTGCATCTGTTATGTTCACTAACTGTAAATTGAAAAATGTATCTTTGCAGAAAGTCGACTTGAACAGTTCACAGTAAGTAAATACAGCAGCAAACATTTACACAAAGGAACAGGAAATATATGCACGACATACAAAAAAGTTAGGAAAATGATGTTTAAATGAATACAGTAAAACAAAAACTGCAGATAAGTAATTAAAACAAAAGCAAAACAAGTTGTGCGGCTATCAAAAGATACTGAGCACGAAAACATAGCAAGATTCCTTGGATTCGTTCATTGAGCTTGTCTTGGAATTTAAGTTCCGATATGGCCTGAAGTGGGTAAGATACGCAACTTTTAAGCTAAATTGAGCCTACGTTTTGGGCTTCCAGCTTAAATGTTTCTTCGGGGTGGGCTGACTAATAAAGTTATTTTACGTTGAAACAGGTGGAAATCTGGTCTGCAAAATTTTATCTTAAACCAAATTCCACGGCATTGAGCTGGGTTTGTAGGAACGGGGCTGGCAAAGCGTGGAATAATTGATGCGCCGCATCAGCGGAATCTTTCTTTTTGGTTTATGTACTGAATACTTTTGATACGTGCATTAAGCATTCTAAAATCCACCTACAATGTATATAAGGTACCAACAATATAACAAAAATTAAAGTCGAACGTTCCAAAATGACATGCGCATATGGTATTTATAGGACAGTTGGCATATCCAGAAAAAAGACCGTTCTCAAAAGCACTGCATAAGTGCAAACAAACGGACGATAAAATGACATTATTGTGCTCATAAGTCGATACAAGAAACTTAGGAACGATGTGCTAAAGAAATTAAACTTTCAGCGCGGAATTTTGACAAAAAAGGAATTATTATAAAGGAAATTTGGGTAGCTAGGCAAAATATACATAGAATAAAGAACGAACCGAGATGAACTAAAACTAGAAAAGTAAACAGCACTACAGAAAAACGACTACAGCTGGGGCATTGAAACAAGAAAAAACAAAACAAAATTTGTACACGAAGCACAAAACTTTGCAGATATTCTTTCCGCTATCACACCGTTTTGTTGATATGTTTGTCGTCTCTTTTTGTCTTTGTAGCAACTTACGAAATTACATTGATTACTTGTTTTCTTTTGTTACGTATCACTTCCTTCTATTTTGTTTTTCTATTGCAAATATAGCTGCATAACAATGCTTGTATATGTCCTAATCTTTGCACAAGAAACTACAGACGTCACTTAATAAAAGCAGCCAACCCATGTGAAAAACGAATAGCAGAATAGAGGGTTGGTCAATCCAGAACATAAGAACAAAAAGGGAAGCCAGGAATAATCTTTACGTTTTCACAAAACCAGACAAGATCTTGTTCTTTGCGATATGAGCAAATAACTAAAGTTTCGGAATGAAATTTGAACAATGTTTGTATGTTGTCCTTCTCTTCTTTCAATAAACAGCAGAGAAGAGATAAAAAGATAAAGTATACCATACGAAAAATATAACCAAACAATACCTTTCGTAAACGTAAAATATACTTACAAAGACGTGGCACAAGGGGATTATATCATCACTTAAGCAAAAACAGACAAAGATATACTACTACTGATAAAACTATGAAAGTCTACATCTCAGACACAGAAACAACCAAGATAACTAGGAGCACAGAAACAAGAAACGACAAAAAACCAAAAAAGGAAAAAACAGAAAAGTCTATATGCTCGTTTTTCCTTTTAAATTTCCAAAAAACCGTTACCAATGTTTCTGTAGGTCGTTTTCCTCGCATAACAAACAACAAATAGACAAATATAAAAAGAAAATACATCCAGTCATGTACGCAAAAACAGATCAAAGTTCCGTTCAGCTGCAAAGGTAATTACGCAATTGAGGACTGATTAAAATCGTTAAAATCACGACAGATGAATCAGTACTCTCCAACCAAGTATGTTCCGTTGAGATCAACGGCAAAACTGGCGGGCGCTTACTGAAAAAAATCTACGGTACACTTTCTGTGCTTGAAATCAATGTCCCGAACACGTCCGAGAAACAAACCGTCACCCCCTACATTAGGGGATTCTTTCTCTGTGACGACAAGACAGTGCACAGTCAAGCAGTCTCCGCTAAGTGAGAATTCTGCTGTTTCTTCAGCACGGCCCACGTAATGTATACGCAGAGGTTCCTAAATAAAAATAAGTTTTAAAACGGTTATAAAACAGAAAACTGACAACGAATTTTATAAAAAACACTTCGAGTTCCTAAATAGAAACAAATTCCAAAACGGTTTAAATGAAATGAAATGAATACAGTATGCAAATAGATACACTTTGTCATTATGAAGCAGTAAAAACATACGAACAACGAGGACATTTGATCGGAACTCGTTGTCAAAATGAGAGCAAATCGATTCGTCCCGCAGTTGGGTTCAGTTCCCTCTGTCTGAAAAATGCCAGAAATAAAAATTATAAACTCTACGATAGCATAGAATGTAACACAGGATGAGTGAAGCCTAATTACGAAGAATGACAATTCGAATACTAATGTAAAAATGTGAACAGAATTTGCAATATGAACAACAGTAATGTTACGATTTGCCATTTGTATAGAATACGAATGGCGCAGCTAAATAGGTAACATGTCCTAAAACAATTTAAAAAACAACAATTTTCAACTTTAACTGCTCACCTAATCCAATTCAATATGTGGGTACTCATTCCAATAATTAGAACACTGGTTCCCAGAAACTGCCAAATTTTTTAGGATTTTTTGGTCAAAAATTTTGAAAATTGATTGTAAGAAATGATCAGAGATCGCCTTTTTTGGTGCTAAAACTTGAGTTTTGAGCCCTTTTAAGCACACTTACTGGGCTTTTTCTAGGCGAAAAAAATTGGGGGTGGAGACAGTGGGGTGGGGTAGCCCCCCACCAGTGGGGGGGCCAAAAGTGGGGGATCTAAAGTGGTCTAAAATCGCTGAAAATCCAGTAAAAATAGGCCGTTTTCTACATATACTGCTATAACTATGCTTAAACGTGCTCAAAAATTGAGTTTGAGTACCCAAATAGGCGATTTTCGACCAAAATATTCCGAGCCAGAGCATTTTTGACCAAAAATCCTTAACATTTGGCATTTTCTGGGCCCAATGAGGGGGGGGGCCAAAAAAGCGGGGGTGGGGCCGAGTTGGGGGGGGGACTCAAAAAGGGGGGCCCCCCTCATTAAAAAAAGGTCAGACTTATAGCAGTGTATATGGAAAACAGGCTATTTATACAGCATTTCTATCGTTTTCGGTCCATTTTATTCTCTCCCCATTTCTCGACCTCCCTGCCTAAAATAAACCCAGTGCATATATATATATATATATATATATATATATATATATTCATGCAATAGAGTCTTTGCGGGGACATTTCTCTGGCTTTCACGTCAACATGGGGACCTATAATCTACGTGGGGACGTCCCCACGTAGATCAGACTATATTTCTGTTTTATGATATTAATTAGCTAACAAAACAATATTATGCAACCTAAAAAAATAGGTCCCCACAATGAGCTCTTCTAAACTCAGATGTGTCCACTATTTCATTTTAGCTAATGCCAGCTGCTGCATTTTGAAGTTAAGCACAAGCTTAATAGTCACGTGATGAATTCCGCTACGTTTTGATGAATATGTGTATATGCATTCAAAGCATGCAGTGTGTAGATGCTTTTAAGCAAGCTTGCTTAAAGCATCTTTGTAATGACTTGCCTGTGTTTTATTGCATTGCCATTTCATTGCCTTCTCAGTTTTAATTTCATTGCCTTTCTCCGGTTAATTGCCTTTATTGCCATTGTATTTTCTCTCTCCATTGTATTTTCTCTTCTCCATTTTATTGCCTTCTCCATTTTCCTTTATTGCCATTGTATTTTCTCTCTCCATTGTATTTTCTCTTCTCCATTTTATTGCCTTCTCCATTTTATTGGCCACGATTAGGGTATTTTTAGGGTAAATTTTGCAAATTTTTCCAAAACAGTACAAATATTTGGCTTAACGTGTTTATTATCGAGAGAATTATACTTTTTATAACGGTTGTATGGACTTATAAGACTCAATATTGACTTTATTCTGTACTCAGAAACATGTTGGCAATCAAGTTTTCGAGAATAAAAACACTGTCTAATGTTAAAATTACTTAATGATTTCATGTTTTTCGGCATTAGCAATGGCTGATAATGAGAGTTTTGGCATAAAAATAGAAATATGTTTTGGGCGAGGTTTGGGGGGGGGGTCGTGGGGGCTTGGGGGCATAGGTTGTTCCACCTGTTTGCATAGTTTCCCTGGAACTTTGGGTCTGGGGGGGGAAATCTTGGCCGACCTCCGAAATGTAACCAACCCCCCCCCCCCAGAATTCATGCAAAATTTTCTGTAATTTAGCCCTTTTTTCATCAAAATAAGGCTTGTTCTTAACGTTTTAGGCGTTTTTGCACCGTTTTAAAGCGATTTCAGGCCAAAATTTTAGAAAAATGTTTCAAAAAAATGACCACTTTTCGACCAAATTTAGCTAACTTTTTGGGTCCAAAAATCGTTGGGGGGGTTCGGGGGGGGGTACCCAAAAGTGGGGGGAGGGATAGTCCAAAAATCTGGGGGGGAATTTGGTCAAAAATTGTGGGGGGGATACCCCCCCCTAAGGAAACTATGCCTGTTTGGGTTGTATAAGTAAGTATAAAGTATATATATATATATATATATATAAGTATATAGTATATAGTATAGTATAGTATATAGTATAGTATAGTATATAGTATAAGTATATAGTATATAGTATATATATATATATATATATAACATATATAAGTAAGTCCGCGTACGCAAGTGTCTGTTTATTGCTAAACTCACGGAGAGGAATCAGTCCGGGAACAGTTCAGTGTTAGCTTAGATGTATACACCCAGTACTTGCCAATGGGCACAGTGTGTTCTTCTTTGAGTAGGATGATGCTGCTACACCTACAACAAAACCAGGTGTTCAGACATTATTTGGAGTTATGAAAGCGGATGGTCATAGGCAAACAGAAACTACAGACATAATTTTTGAAGTTTATTGTTTATAAAGTGCCGTACCCACCAAGTTTTGTATTTTTCGTCCACCCAGCATCATCCCCACCATTAGGCTTATTCTACTGGGGGTGCCCTCTCCATGCACAACCCCCCCTTAACGATCGTTGTCTCCCCAATTCACCCTATCTGGAAAAAATGGGCGCCCCTATTTTTTGCAATGCTCCCCCCGAAAACACTGCTCAGGAGTTATAAATTAATCTTCCGGCTTCGACGCAGATTGTTCTTTTAATTCACCACTCTAACCGGGACTTTTCCACAAACACAAACGCCTCCCCCCCCCCCTTAAATGCTACAAAAAAAGGGAGCCCCCACACACATTTAGCTTCCCCCCCTTTCACGCCCTCCATCTTTCTTCAAGCCCCCACCCACTTTTTGGTGGGGGCGCCAAAGTGTTGACAAATTAGTTTTTTAGGTAATTTTTTTCAAAAAATTATCTCAGTCTATAGCAAATTTATGCCATGGACGCGCCCCTCTCCTTTCATAAACCCTAAACATGCCGCAAATGGAATGAAGGGATGCATAACCCCGAAGCGGAGAAGCTACTAATAACGTCAGAGGAAAGTACATGTATACTGGACTAATACTTGACATATTTATATATACGTCTAAGTTTAATGTAAAATTATCCTACCATTCAAAACCATAGATCGTTACACAGTCACCCAACGCAATAAGATGAATTCCGTCATGCGCGTCTGATGCGACAAACTTTACATAGCCAGTTCCGTCCACTTCCATGAAGTTAGAATATTAGTCCCAATTGAAGGGAATAGAATAGACTGGTAATCAGGAACTGAAGATAACACCAACTGAACAAGTTAATGACAAAATATCATGACAAACGGGTTTTATTTATCTCCTTGAAAATACTAAACCACATTTTTTTACAAAAGTTGTTTTTTCAATTTACAGTTCCCACACTGCTTTCTCCTCGTTGCGCAGTTCTTACATCTTTTGTCGTACGACACTTAAACGAGAAGTGCTTTCTGCGCCGTTACATAGGTGATAAACATACATCCACAAACATCACCAACGACAACAACAAACATGCGTTGTAACGAACATACGTAGAACACACTTCACTATTTATTTCGAAATTTTGTGTATTTCTCATCCAATGTCTGCAATTATAAATTAATGTTAAGCTTAAGAAACATTTTTAGCGTTTATACCATAGAAATGCAAATTTTTCGCTAAAAATGTATGTAGGTTAATTTATACCCTGAACTGCCCCCTTTTCGGAAGCCCCCCCCCCCCCACTTCCCCCTCCCCAGGGAGGGGGGGAACTAAGTCCCCCCAGCTTTTAACACCGCCATTGCGTAGCCGAAAAAAACGGATTTAAAACGTATCACGGTTGCGACAGCCATACACTACTCTGTTACGAAATTGAAACATTTGAATACAGCCTTGAGCCTCAAGCTGCGATTTTTTACACATTTGAAGTTAGGTTATGTAGACCGTAATTTAGACATAACCAGTGTTTTTTTATATTTGGCCGACGACTTATGTGTAACATTGCACGCCTCTGTAAATTTTTTTGCTATTTATCAAAAAATTGTGTAATGACCTGAAAATTTTGACGCATTACAGAGGTGTATATATATATGTGTTAAAAATCAAATATTTATATTCAAAAGTTAAAGTCGAATTTATAGTTAAAACTTAATTAAAGGTAAAAAAATCTAGCCAATTACAATGCAACCAACTGTACATAGGCAGTAACCTTTGTTAGAAAATCCAAGCAAAAGGCAGCAATATTTAAGGAGGCGTGATTTTGACTAATTGGACAGAATGAATGTACGCATCATTACGCGGACGGAGCGATACTCTTTTCTCAAAAGGTCAACTACTAGCTCAAAACTTTTGAAGAATTGAAAGTTGAAATTGAAAAGGTTTACTTCAGAGACGGAAAATTTTTTCTCTGTGGCTGTTTTTCTTTAAATACATTACAGAACGAAAAAAATAAATGCACTGCAAATTATATCGAAAGCAAACCCTAGTGAAGAATTATGAAAAAGTTTTGAAATTCCGCAAAATCCGCAATGGAGTTTCCAGAAAACAAGTGTGTAATTACACGCGTTTTTGAGAAAATAAAAAACACTGGATATAACATAGGTAATAAACATATATATACATATCTGGCATTTTATAGTGGGGGCCCCACTTTTCGGTCCCCCTTCACAATTCGGAGCCCCCACACTTTTCGGCAAGCCCCCACCCACTTTTTTGGGGGTCGCCCAAAAGTGTCAAACAAATTAGGAATTTTGAGGTCAAAGTTTCAAACATTTTATCAATTTTTAGCTAATTTATGGACTGCTAAGCTCATTTTAAGCTTAAAAACAGCGATTTTTTTGCGTTTTTACCTTAAAAATGCTAATTTGTCGCTAAAAATTTCGGTATATTTTTTCTTTGGGTCGCCCCCCCCACTTGTCGGAAGGCCCCCCCACTTTCAAAACCCTAAAAAAATGCCAGCATATATATATATATATATATATATATATATATATATATATATATATATATATATATAAATATATATATACAAACATCACTAACGACTACAACAAACATGCATTGTAATTAACACATTACATATATACGTAGTACACACTTCACTATTCACTTCGACAATCATCAACAGAAACAGCAGATTACGTAAATTGTCAACACCTCCGTCGATACGATTTCTATTGATAAAACCGTTCCACGAACAGATCGCTGTATACAAACGCTCTCATACGTATCATGGGCTGCCCGTTGAACAGGACCTTTTCTCCGGGCACCACGTAGCGGATGACGCCTGGAGTTCCATGGAGTTACAGCTTCCAAATACGTTGTATCATATTCTTTTTCTGCACGATTCATTGACGGTTTGCAGTAGACAAGTCTCACCCTGCCTGTTGCTACACAAATGTCCACAGCTTCTGTAATGAAGAGATCCTCTTTCCGATTCTTCATGTAGTATAACCACGTACATACAATGTCTCCAATCGCCAGTTGACCAATGCGATGTGCTGGTACTGGTGCGGCAGGACCTTCTAAAGCATAATAAAAACTATACAACTATGATGTTGTTTTTTTCCGGGTACTATAGACACTTTAAAACATCAACGGAAGCAGCTTCCACCCCCACGCCCCACGAAGCAGGGGGGCCTTTCCATTAATGGCTGGCTTTTTCCTACAGGTGGAGGGCCCCCAGAAATTCTCCCCCCCAGAACTCTAAAAGTGTTCGGAAAAATAAGGTTTTGAGGGTACGTTTTGAAAACTTTTTCTGGCTTCGCCGGATTTTTACCAATTTTTAAGCATTTTTAGCTATTTTAAGCTTAAATTTAAGTTAAAAATAATCAATTTTTAGCTCAGCAGCAAAACATAGCTATTTCTAGGTATTTTTCGGAACATTTTCTTCCCCGCCCCCAGAAATCCGAGCCCCCCCAGACCTGGGTGGGGCCCCCGACTCTCCCCCCTCCAGAAATTTTTGGCAAGGAAAAAGCCAGAATGGGAGGCGAAAATATCACTTTTCTCTGTCAGTTCACCTTGGTCTAGGTCTTTCCAGTAATTCAGGGTGACCAGGCAAAGTTTGCCATATTTCGGCACTTGCACGGACCGAAAATTTCGACTGTCTTCAAGATAGGTTATTAAAATCCTGTATGGCTCATTACCGGCAAGTCCACACTGGAGGTGGGTTTTTCGCGCTTGACTACATGTATGTAACCAGACTGTAACCCACCCCCCCCCCTAAGGAAACTATGCCCGCCAGAACTCTAAAGTGCCTGGAAAAATAGGATTGCAAAGGATCTGATTTTGTGTCAAGTTTGGGTCATTACAAATTCCTTTGTCTAAACTACCCTACCTACCTCCTCTGTACCCGGTTTTATTTCTCATTCACTTCTGAGGGCTAAATTTTATGCCTCATTGATTGCTTGTGAAGGAAATTTGACTTAACAAAAAGAGCCGATTAGTTCCACTACTCCTTGTCAGTGCAGTTGAGATGTTGTGTGCCAATTATTGTCAAGTCTTTAAAATCTGAGAATTCAAACCCAAGTCTGAGTTGGAGTTCAAGTGAAAATAACTACGTAATGATAAATTCCCACTTAACAAAGTTAAATTCGATTGGAGACGTTAAATAGCTTTTAAATAGTCAATTGCTATTCAGCATAAGATAAAATGCACTAATACGGTATATGAATGTTTACAAGAGGGTGTAAACAAAGCAAAGAAAGGTCGCCCATATTCACGCGCATGTGTGTACATTAACGCTTAGTTAGTGTTCAGCTGACGCCTTTTCTGTTTACATTCCGTAATATGTGTCTCCATTAAAGCCAGACGCCTACGACAATTGTTTGAAAGACGTACGCCATTTACTTAGCCTTTCTCTAGTTTACGTAGGCAGTGCAAATGGACGTCTACGCGTAATGCCTATTTAGCGTACGCATGTAGGCCTGAATTCTTTAATTTAAGTAGGTAACTACGTCCAAGATTCTGCAATGTGAGTCAATCCCTCGCGCTAAACAATTTGACAGATGCATATAACATAAAGTAAATGTGTGTGCTTATAAAATAACAATCTGAAGCGTTTATGCAAAATAGGGAACACACGGACAAAAGCAAACATGATAACGAAACTAAATGTCTCAACATATCACTATACAAAATAATGGAACTAATGAGAAGAGAAAAGCGACGCAAGAAATATGCAAAATAACCTAACCTTCAGTAGCGAAATTCGACGCATGAAAATAGCCAAACTTAAAATTGAGCGACACATGAATACATCCCTCGAATTTCAAGCGACACATGAATGCGCCCGACAGACCGCTAAAACAATCTTCATATGCTGGAGGAGCTGGACTTGCTGAACACTTAGGTGCGGATGAATTATAGCAGAAAAATTACTTTTGTAGATCTTTCTTGCTTTGATGTAGTGTCTTTAACTGCCTGTGTTTGACATTATATTAAGAAAAACTAGGTGCGTAGTGAAAACCGCCAAATATTTCTGACCTTTCTTAATAATAGTGTCCATGTGCTAGCTCTGTTTCATAAATTCCTACTGTGCAAACTTTTTGATGCTGTGTGTACAGACTCTGTCAAGTTCGCCGAGCCGTGGGTGCTAATAAAAAACTTTCTCAGTCAAAAATGCAGAAAAAGGGGAAAGGTTCAAAGGGCTGTTTTGCGGTCTATTGAAATGCCGATATATATTAGTTTGTCCAGGACGTGACGTTAAGGCAAATATTTGCCGCCATAGCTAATTTTTCATTTTTTGACAGACATGGTTAAGTTTCCTTGAAGCAAAGCCAAAAAACCGTTCGCACTCTGTACATTTTGTGCACTTCAAAAAAGCACATAACCTGGTCATATAAGAAAAAATGTTCCTCCCAAAGTAATAAACTGATTCTTTTACGTCCAACCTCTTTTCTGATTTTTTCAGGCGGTTTGCGGATTTGCTGCTTCCGCAAACCATGTCATCACAGTTATAACTAAAAGCAGTTGAATATATGCTCAACAGTATCTAAATCGTGCAGACTTATAGCACCACCACCAGTTTTTGTTGCGCTTAAAAACTAGATCCACAGTTACTTGACAATTAGAGCAGTCCTCTGGAGACGGTGTGTACGCTTTAACCCCAATGTTAGACAGCGCTAGAAACACAAATTTTCTTTGTCGTTTTTTGGGTAACCTTTCTGCCTGCGATTTCGATAGCAAACTGGTAGTAGTGAATCACTACTCTGACCATCTCCTAAGGGAAAGTTCATCTGGTACGCCAAAACGTTCACGGTAGTGAGGCGAACAAACACCCAATCGCTGGCATCTCTATCATCACTAACTGCTTTCTCAGCGAAAAGTTTCTCGGGTCTGAGAAAACGAAAGTCTTAGCAGAGGGGCAAACTTCCTGAACTCAGATGTTTCACGGCTCTGTAAAATATAGCCTAGCTGTAAGTTTACTTTGAACGTGTGCTGTTCTTCCTCATAAAGTTTCTCAATCATCTCTGCGAGGTCCTTGGCTGTGAAGTTCTCGGTGGGAAAATTATAGACAACCTCTTGTCCCTGAGAAATTTTGTAAAATTCTGAAATTCCCTCTGCATAGTCCTCCAGCAGTTCAGTCAACGGATCTATGGAGTCTGCAACTGCAGGGTCGACTTAATCGGACACGGTTCCGTCTTTACTACCTAGTCCACGGACCACTGAAATCCTTTCGCCTGACTGAAGCTCTTCAGTTAGCCGACGATCATTCACTAAACAAAAGCATTAGCACAAACCGATCTTTAGTGAAAAGGTTGCATTCGCCCAAGCACGCGGAAGGGGAGGAGAGGGGAGGGTGCCTTCACTCTTTATTGGCACCTTTGCTAAGCAGCTGTAACTAAGTTTGTAAAACCTGATTGCCGGATGTTGCAGGTCTAAGATGCTCTTATAAGGCTAGACAGCTTTATTAGTAGGGCACAGAAATATCATTGAGCTAACTATGCTACGCTGCTACTTTAATTGCAATACTGCGTAGAACACTGTCTTGTTAGATGTCGGATGGTTAGCTCAATGATAGTTCTTTTGTTTTGCTAAAAAATATTTTAAATAAGTACCCCAAGTTAATATTAACTAACGCACAATACGCATAAGCAGGATTCCAAAATTCCAAATTGCTCAGAACTTTTGTCTGCTGAATTTATCACACCATACGGGACAGAAGATGCTGTACTACTTTCAAAATCATGGGCAGCATTCCCACCATACAACACTCACCATGATTCAATTATGATTCGATTCGATTAGGATTTTGTCTTTATAGTTACGGTCCTCTTCATTTGTTTCAATAATGTTTGGTTTTATTGTTGTTTGCCCAATTGTATGTTTGACTACTAGTCCAGGTGCTGAATCCTTTTACCTCTTGCCTGCCGAGCAGAAGCGATAGGTGATGCGGGTTCAGGCTGATCAATGTGGAGCAGATGATCTCTTAAAGATCATGCATTGCAAAATGATTCACTACGATGTGGGCATGTATATGTCGTAGACGATTAGATTCTAGGTGACGCCTCAGAGCAGCCTAGTTTAACAGAGCAATTAGACAGATGCGGCAGACAAATATATCATATTATGGACCGCTTCTAATTTCTAAAACAGTAAAGAAAAGGATGCTCTATGGCATATCTGACAACGTATTACACTATTAAATCAATTAATTGTTACACTATTGCAAATAAAAATTACAAATTACAAATTGCAAATTACAGGATTGAATCAATGGCTATTAATCGATATATAATAAAAATTTATTTTACATAAAGTATTTTCTTATAAAAATCGGAGGCAGTTTCAGTTGTTTCCACAACTGATTGTTTCGCAGGATATCAGTTGGTCGATTGTATTCGGCCGAAAACGGACTTTCCAGGAGCTGACCCGGACGCACCTCCGTTCGTTGACCGATACGCCATCCTGGATTTCTATGACAATTGCATGCTCGTCCTTACAGAAAATTTCCAAATTTTGAGTGGGCTAAGAACAGTTGTTTTTGGAAAATGCGCTTCCAAATTATCATGTGTCACTTGGAAAGCTGTTGGCCGTCCGCACTTTAACTTGAAAAATAATCAGTTATGCCCAGAGGTCAAGAGCTCCTCAAACCATCCGTTAACACATCCTACTGAATACACGACCTCAACAGACACAACTGCAAAAGTAGCAGCAACAACAACAACAACAACTGCAGTTGCAACGACAACAACAGCCGCAGCAATAGCAACAAAAACGTTGCCGACAACAATAACATCGCACGTGCTGTCATCGAGTCGATCAATGGTTGATACATCAACTATCACTCTGTCAAAACACGCCGTAACTGATGCAAGTACGGTGCCATCATCTACAGCGCATACTGAGTGAGGACACAAGACTTCGAGGGTGAGCAGTGCTTGCAGTACAGAAATATGTATCTTAAGCTATATATTTGGACTCATATTATAGCTTCTATTGTCTCAGCAGCTGTATCAGCAACTGTCACATACTGTTTAACGCGTACATGCAAACGCAAGCCTAATACACCTCTAAACTTTACAGGTGGTGAAATTTGAGAAATTCGAGAAACAAATAGCGGATACGAAATCCCGAGTTTCAGGATTGAGGTCACATCAGAGTCATTACCATCCGTTGCCTCTCCTCAGCTGTATTTTGAATTGCCTGACTCATACAACGTTTACGAAACAGTTGTTTAGTTTAGTTACGTGTAACCGAATATGACATTATTTTTATCATTATTCATATTTGACATTAAGCCGTTCCGTTGTAGTATCGCCTTACCAGCCTCAATTTGAGTAGCCGTCTCCGCGGACGAATTCCGGTCTGATTCGTCCATGTTTTTGCAAAATCTGAGCGAACAAGGTCCCCAACCGTTGGGCCTAACTTTTGAATAACTCTGTATAATTACGTAGGGTCAGGAACGAGAACTTCCGGATTATCAGCACTGATAGCATAGTGCCAAATCTTCAAACACGCGTATCCGGGCTATCCCCCGTGCGATCGACGTCAGCAAACAAGCCCGATCCAAGTTGATAGCGGAAAGCTGGGTCGGTAATTCCTGCAAAGCGAAGTAGTGGTAAGCGTCTAGTATAGAAGTTCAACGCTCCTAATGTTGTCTACGGACCTCAACATGAGTCTGAAAATCAGACGCTTACCATTACATGTTCCGGAACTTCCTCTCTTTCGAGTTATATAAAATAAAAAACAACACATAAAATGAATAATTTTATAAAGAAAATAGTGTAAAAATAAATCTTATTCAGATTCCTATGTATCCGTTAATTAGTTATGAATAGCTTATATTATTTTGTGACAATTCAAAAATAAATAGTCTTACTTTATCTTAAAGCGTTGTCAATTATCTTGCAAACTTAACACAACGTAAACAGTGTAATCTAATTAAGCAAACATTCTGTTTCTATAGTACGACCAAAAAATGTGTGTACAAACTTCGACCGTTTGTAGCAGATTAACCTTTGGAGTAAACCCCAACAATGTATATATTTTTAGAATCCTCAGGAACTCGAGATTTTGAAAATCCGGAAAATTCTGGAATTCCGGGTTTCATTCACGGAAAATATAAAATTTTTAGTTTTTCGCCAAATTTTTATCGCAATCAAAATTTTGTTTTGACAATCTAATAGTGCTGGTACCGCTGCATATTTTTGCTCTTACAAGTTTTTCACGAAACGGCACCCAGTTTCCGGAATTCCGGGTTTTCAAAATTTCCGGATTTTAAAAAGTTTCTCCAATACCCACAAGATGGGTATCATTCGAAAGCTCTTGTCGAGCTGAACAACTTTCGTAATAGAATGACCTCTTGAAAATGCATACATTTCCCGGAATTTGAGAAAACAGGATTTTCCGGATTTTAAAAATTTTCTCCAATATGCCACAATATGGGTATCATTCGAAAGCTCTTGACGAGCTGAAATAATCTTGTAATAGAAGCAACTCGCAGAAATGAGCCCAGTACTCGGAATTCGCTAAAACCTTCTAAGCTAGAGTGAAATCCGGAAATCGTGAATTTCGGGAATGTGGTACATTTTCAGCCATTGGTTCTATCACAAGATTTGTTCAGCTCATCAAAGAAATATTTTCAAATTAAGTATACTATGGGATTTCACTATGTGTCAATTGAGGCATTGGCACTTCATGAAAAGTCAGAAATGACTTGACAGATAGTGTAATAAAGGTGTTCAACAAAGCATTACACTATGTGTCTGACACTTCATTTAAACTCAGAAATTATCTGACACTTCATGAAGTGCCCAATTTCACTACGTGACTACGACATATATACTACTGTGTTATATCCGAAGAAACAGTTTGGTATTGGAAATTGTTCACTCACCAAATCAGATATAACGTTAGCTCACTGTGTTTATAATGACACAACAACCAATCATTCCAGCATAGCACCAAGACTTCCACGTACGGTAATACAGAACAAAATTATGAAAGACCAAGATAACAAAATAAATTTATAATGTATTAAAATTTACTTTTGCTTAATAAGAAAACCCACCATGTGATGTGAAGTGAAACAGACAATGTCACACGCCAGATGGAATGATATAACGGATACGATACGAAGGAAGCCTGGTACCAACCAACCGACGCTGTGTCAACAAGCATGATTCTTTACCCTATGACCTAGTGCACTACAAACTGATAGTGCAACGACATTGGAGGTCATAACATGAAAATTATTACTCAATTAATAATATTCACTCTAAATATTTATATAACAATAACCAAATTATTCTGATCTTCATTGTTTCTTTCCTAGGTTATCTTTGCTGTGGCGTTAAAATTAATGTTAACAATTTGCAGGGTCCATTCCACCTTGAAACCTTAAATTAAACCACCACAAATGGTACCAACATGCGCCAGAAATCACAAAAAACAACTGATAAGATCATTCTTGTCCAAACAAAAATCAATATATAAGCAGGCAAGAGTTGTACCATTTTCATTCAACCAGTTACTCTACCATCACCGACTATACACCTGACAATTTGAATCATCCAATCTCACGACTATATACCCATTAATTTGAATCAATCAATCCCAATTTTTGATCTACAGCTCGTATAGAAGAGTTCTGTCTACTAATGAACAACCTACAGGTAGGTAATACTCAGCAATTAGCCTTTTCCAACTATAATTTAGCTTTAATTATTAATAAGATTTAATTAAAACATAACACTCTATGTTTGTTCATATTTGACTAGATGAGATAATTGTTATTGAATTTGTTATATCTAGATTTGCATAAACATATTTTTTTCTCTATTTATAGAAATTAACTGGAGCTTCCATAATCTTTCGTTGCCATCCAGTCTCCGATTATAACAACTGATCATCACTAGAAAGCATCAAGGCCCGTAGTTAAAAGGTAACATGTTTACTTGAATGTCAAATAGTTGGTTATTTAAACATCAGAGCATTCTTTCGTTATCCAAACAACTCCATACGGTATAGAAAGTTCAAACTAAATGCAAATGTTTGCAACTTACAATCTATAACGCGCCGTTACAGATGGTTTTTATTCCTCTGACTAATTCAAATGCTAGTTTCAATATTAAAAGAATATTACCGGTTTTTTTAAACGCACGCACGCTCTCTCTATCTGATAAGCGTGTTATATACGTATACACACACACACACACTATGCCTTCAAATAATATAAACCAAAGCAAAATTACTATTAGAAAGCAGCTGCCGAGCAAATACTTTATCTTAACTCGATTACATACACACACAAACTAGAAAATCGAAAATTTAGCAGTTTTCATTATATACATTTGATACACATACATTATAACAAGGCTACTTTCATGAAGACTGTGCAAATTTTGATCTAGGTTTTACCTGCCCTGTACCCAGTCACAAAGTAAAGGATCAGACCGCAGCCTGAGCTTGAAAGCGTTTTGAAAATTTTCAGCAAAAAAGAAATGAGCCGATTTCAAAATTTTAGAATTTTTTGAAATTGATGACTAAAATTTGCTATAGATCCAATGGCGGGAAAAACCAATCAATGGAAAAAAACCAACCCAATATTCAGCCAGGGTAACTCTTATTAGCGATATTACGCTTGTAACAGGTAAATCAGCGTCCCTGACTTCATATCTGCAGTTGTCTTTGCGATATTGCAAGCAACAAGGGAGAAAATCATTTGCATCTTCAACTGACTAGGTTTCTTAATTTGGCTGTTTCTATATTAAAATACAAATTTTTAAAATCTTCCGAAATTCGATACAATACATTAAAATAAATGCTGTTTCAGTGTTTTTTCGCACATTTCTTTGTGACGAGGTACTTTATCTTAGCCAAACAGCCGTTTCTCCGAAATGAGGTTTTACCGGCTAGCCAAAATTGTCAAGACCAAATGCAATTTTGAGCTGTTCATGTAAAAGATCGCATTAAACTTGTTATGTTGTCGAGTTTTGAGCAACTAAGAACCATTTTCGTAAGCTTGGCAGCAAAAGCAAAAATTTGTTTTTCCCTACCTACCTTTCCCTACCTTTGAAGTGGTGCCCGTGTCTGCGTTTACTGTGAGTCGCACGGCCAGCGTAGACAGTTCCTCTACCTATGCTGTGACTGTGAACGGTCGCAGCAAGAAATCACAGTTCAGTGATGTACAGGCCCTGCTGAAAAGCTACAATATAGATCTGGATCATAAGAAAGAAGAAAGAAAGAAGAAATAGATATAATCCAATCTATAGGCTAGACCTATAGATTGGATTTTAAATGACACTTTACGATCACATTGTTTTAGTAATAATCTAATTGCTGCTGCTCAACATGGTTTTTGTAAGGGAAAATCGACTGTTACAAATCTGTTGTTTTGTATAGATAAATGGACTACTGCTTTGGATAATCGTTTATGTACAGATGTGGCTTATACTGATTTAAAAAAAGCGTTCAATTCAATTTCACTGCCAAAACTTAAAGTTAGATTGCAAGCTTACGGATTTCAAGGGGTTGTTTTAAATGTTGTATCTTCTTTTGTGAATGGCAGACGCCAGAGAGTAAAGCTGCATGCCCATTCAGGTTTTGTAGATGTAACCAGCGGTGTTCCTCAAGGCTCCGTTGTCGGTCCAACTCTGTTCTTAATATAGTACAGTTTTGAATGTATTGGGATTGTTAATTGTGCTGCCCAGTCAGGATGGCCTTATGAAACTGTTTGCAGTCGGTACTGATAGAAACTTAATATTAAGCTCTTTGCTACAAGGTTTCTTTGAATGGGTTGAAAACTGGCAACTGTCGGTCTCATGGACGAAATCTTTTATTTTGTATATTGGTAGACAAAATGAGAGAAACCCTTACATTTTTAATGGAAATACATTGATAAATTCTGATGGATGTTCCGATCTGGGTGTGTGGGTTCCTCAAAATCTAAAGTTTGGAGTGCACATAAATCGCATTGCGAATAAGGCTTTGTCTGTTTTGTCTATTAAGTTACGGAGCTTTACTTCGGATGACTTATCAGTGAGAATTAGATTATACAAAGCTTGTGTATTACCAATATTATCATACGCTTCGAAAGTTTGGAATCCTTGGCTAAAACAAGATATTGAAAAGATTGAAAAGGTTCAAAAGAAATTTTGTAGTTCGCTTTATGAATTTAGGCATTTATCATAAGGAGCAATACGTAACTGAACGAAGTACT
>JASAND010016427.1:0-27151 GCA_030248195.1 Trissonchulus latispiculum | reverse complement strand
TTCCTGTTTAATTTAAGAGTGGTTCACTATTTTAAGTCACCTGCTTCCATCTTTTTTCTCAAAAAGTGCCTCCCATTTAGAGTGAGCCTTTTTAGTACACAGGAGTAGGGAGACCTCTATCATTGGAGAGGGAACCTCGCTGAGCCTTCTGCCATCACTTTTAGCCTGTATATAAGCCAGGAAGGAAGCGGTCTGTTTGACAGAGCGGACCTCCTATGTTGTCTGTCTGTTGTTGCTTCCCCCCCCACTTTTTTGGCCTAGAGAAAATTCAGCGTTATATTTTAATGTACGTATGTACAGCTATGGACTACCGCCTGTACCACGTGCTACCACGAGTAATATTGACTAAGACAGGGAGACGCTCTCTTAGGGTTGAGACAACTGCACGATAACGGTTGACCCACCCACTAGCGATGTTTCAGGCACTGAAACTGAAACTAGTTTGGGAGGAGACCTGAAACTGAAATTATTTTAGCCCGCCGACTGAAACTAGTTTCAGTCTCTTGTAAAAACATGAAGGTTGTTGGAAGGTTTTAGTCCACGATTTCGTTAATCTTTTGCAGTGGGAGCCTAATAACCTTTACCGCTACGTTGGGAAGGTAGCAGGAGTCTGTGTAGAAGGGCCGGCCCTTCTTCCACGAATGCAGTCGTCGGTTGAGGTGACACTCAGCAAATTTCTTTGAAGTGATGGGTCTAATCTGTGGGAAGGGCAGCCGTTATCGCGGCCGCGCAGATCACTTTCGCAAGCCTATAACTGAGAACTTGACGCTTGTTACACTCTTACTTATTATGTAGTCTTGATGCTGCTACACATCATGCTGCATTCTTCGATTAATACAAAGTTGTCGTAGCATTTTTAAATTTTTTGTTGGACACTTTATTTAGTAATATATACATCTGTACATCATCATTAGTATCTGTAACATAATACATGCACTGTATGTTATGAATATTAACAACGTATGTACATTTATTTTAGGAGACGTTGTCTACCGTTTCTTAGTGGCTGTGTGGCCCATGCGTATGGAATTTCTCAAAGGTTGGTTTAGTATATATACTATGCATTACTGTTTAAGGGGGGGGGCGACTATGTAGAATAAGTGTGACCTGAACTTTTTGATCAGTTTTATTTTTTCATATGTGTACCATGTGCGTGACCAAAAATACTTGGTCGTCCGTCGGTTTCTAGCTGACTGTTAATAGCTCTCCAGGCGCCCGAGGGCCGGTCTGACCCACCCCTGTCGTGATACTCAAGACTGGAATTTTTTTAGTGGAGGGGGGGTGGGGGTCTCCCCACTTTTCGTACCCCCCACTTTTCGGCCCCCCCCCACTTTACGGAGCCCCCCCCCCCACTTTTTGGCAAGCGCCCACCCACTTTTTGGGGCCGCCCAAAAGTCTTAAAAAAATTAGGTTTTTGAGGTCAAATTTTCAAAAATTTTCTCAATTTTTAGCTAATTTATAGACTTATAAGCTAATTTTAAGCTTAAAATCAGCGATTTTTTGCGTTTTTACCTTAAAAACGCTAATTTTTCGCTAAACATTTTGGTATGTTTTACCTTTGACTGCCCCCCCCCCGCTTTCAAACCTTAAGAAATGCCAGTCAAGATACTTCAATTTTTTTCTGTTTGCTTCAATGAAAACATCAGACATATATATTAGACAACATACATGTATACTTGGCATTTTGTTGTACAACCTTACCAGTTGGAGAGCTTGTCAGGCTATATATGCTTGAAGAATCGTTCAAAATTGGAAACATTTTTTTCTGTTGCATCCGAAATGTTTGCATTTTTGATACTTTGGTTATTAGGGGGGGGCTACGAACGGGTTGGCACGACATCGTCGGAGAGACCTACTTTTCCCCCCAGCGTTAGCCAACATATCAAATTAAAAAAGTTTAGGGTGGGCAACAATATATCTCACATACACCGTTTTTGGCAGGACGCCAAAGTACAAATTTTAGTTCGAAAAATGGGATTTTTCGAAAAGGTTTTTTTAGCTCTGGTGGATTAACGGTTTGACCAATTCTGAAACTTTCAGCCATAAATGTTAACTATTAAAAAAAGGGTAAAGGTGACCCCTGGAGAATATCTCCATCCCTTCCTCAGGGACAAGGGGTGCCGGTGCTCATCCCCGGATACACAGCCGTAGAGCCAGGAGTGTCACCTCAAATGATGACTGCATCCGTTGAAGGGGGGCCGGCCCTTCAAGGCATTAAAGCCCTACACGGACTCCTGTTACCTTCCCACCATAGTGGTACCCATTTACCGGCCAATTAAGGATGGATAGCTGGGTTGGCTAGAGCTCACGGTCGGATCCGAAGTCGAACGCCTTAACCACTCGGCCGGCACGGCACATGTTAACTATTACTAGTGTTAAATACTAAAAATATTCCGGCTTTCGAGCGTTGCTTCCTACTTCAGCTATAACAGCTCAAATTTTGAAATTTGGCAAAAAGTTGCAATGTGACCGTGCGCCGTTTTCGATCTAATAAAATTGGCAGCCCCTAGCCTACCCCAGCTTTTTACCAAATATTAGGCTCTAATAGGGGCAAACTTGTCTGAGTTTCACGGGTTTTGGTTTTCTGGTTAGTGTGCTAGCAAACTTTTTGTTAAGAAATAACCCTTATTATGTAGGGGCGCGATAGCACCCCTACATAATATGGGTATAAAGGCGTCTGCGCGGCCCCCTGGAGACCGTGTTGGCCTGGTGCCAGCTAATTAGAGGTCCGGCAGTGGTAAAAAGGTTACCATCGTAAACAACTCGAGTAGTACTACAAGTACCACCATACTTTTGGTTCGAATTCGAAACTTCGAATTTTTGCACTAGGCGATAGTTACCGTGCGTTTTTTTTTCTCGGTGAATAACGCTTATTGGAAATGCATTTTACGGCTAAGTGTTGGAACGATATGGGCATTTTGGTACCATACTACTATTATATGTTGGTAGACAGGATCCCCCCATGCTACCTTTTTTGGTCATTTTGGCACGTGGCCAATTTTGGCTCTGTGCCAAGCTCCCAAAGTCGGACTTTCGATATTTTTCGCAAATTTTGGTCACACTTTTCTAGAACTGGGTAGAAGCTGGAGAGGTCTAGTATCTTTTGTTGAAAATTACCAGTAGGGGTGCATAAAGTAACGAGGGGGATTTTTTAATTTTGCTCCCTAGCTTTCAGGAGATGGGCCCAAACTTTGCATTTTTTGGCCTGTTTGGGCGAAAAGTTTCTAAGTCCCACTTTTACTGGAAATGCCCTAACAGTCACTAAAAATGGCGTTTTTCGGCATCGGGGTGGTCCCCATATATAGCAAATCGGGGTCGCTGAAAACGATGAGCATACTGCCGATACCGCCCGAAGTGACCACTGGTCAGCATGGCTCCCGTGGTTCCTCGCCCAGGGTCAAAGTTGGGAAAACTCACTCTATACAGCGTTTTTCGGCGTTTTGGTCGGGGGCATACATAGTAAATCGACTACGCTCGTTTCAATGGGCATATCGCCGAAACCGACGGAAGTGACCACTGGTCACTACAGCCTATGGGGCCTATTGACCACTGGTCAAACGGCCTAAAACTGCGTTTTTTGGCGTTTTGGTCGGGGGCATATATAGTAAATCGACTACGCTCGTTTCAATGAGCATATTTTCAGAACCGGCGGAAGTGAACCATTGGTCACTACAGCCTACGGGGCCTAGTGACCACTGGTCAAACGGCCTAAAACTGCGTTTTTCGGCGTTTTGGTCGGGGGCATATATAGTAAATCGACTACGCTCGTTTCAATGGGTATATCGCCGAAACCGACGGAAGTGACCACTGGTCACTACAGCCTACGGGGCCTATTGACCACTGGTCAAACGGACTAAAAATGCGTTTTTCGGCGTTTTGGTCGGGGGCATGTATAGTAAATCGACTGCGCTCGTTTCAATGGGCATGTCGCCGAAACCGACGGAAGTGACCACTGGTCACTACAGCCTACGGGGCCTATTGACCACTGGTCAAACGGCCTAAAACTGCGTTTTCGGCGTTTTGGTCGGGGGCATATATAGTAAATCGACTACGCTCGTTTCAATGAGCATATTTTCAGAACCGGCGGAAGTGACCACTGGTCACTACAGCCTACGGGGCCTAGTGACCACTGGTCAAACGGCCTAAAACTGCGTTTTTCGGCGTTTTGGTCTGGGGCATATATAGTAAATCGACTACGCTCGTTTCAATGGGTATATCGCCGAAACCGACGGAAGTGACCACTGGTCACTACAGCCTACGGGGCCTATTGACCACTGGTCAAACGGCCTAAAACTGCGTTTTTCGGCGTTTTGGTCGGGGGCATATATAGTGAATCGACTACGCGCGTTTCAATGGGCATATCGCCGAAACCGACGGAAGTGACCACTGGTCACTACGGCCTAGGAGCCCTATTGACCACTGGTCAAACGGCCTAAAACTGCGTTTTTCGGCATTTGGTCGGGGGCATATATAGTGTGTCGACTACGCTCGTTTCAATGGGCATATCGCCGAAACGGACGGAAGTGACCACTGGTCACTACAGCCTATGGGGCCTATTGACCACTGGTCAAACGGCCTAAAACTGCGTTTTTCGGCGTTTTGGTCGGGGGCATATATAGTAAATCGACTACGCTCGTTTCAATGGGCATATCGCCGAAACCGACGGAAGTGGCCACTGGTCACTACGGCCTAGGAGCCCTATTGACCACTGGTCAAGCGGCCTAAAACAGCGTTTTTCGGCGTATTGGTCGGGGGCATTTATAGTAAATCGACTACGCTCGTTTCAATCGGCATATTGCCGAAACCTACGGAAGTGACCACTGGTCAGCCCTATTGCCCACTGGTCAAACGGCCTAAAACAGCGTTTTGGGATGAACCGGATTTAGAGTTACCGTTCGTTCTCTTCGAATGGCACTAAAAAATAATGGCTTACTGAGCCTGATTTGCAGGTTGTGTATAGTTTATATGCTTACGCAAATAGCGTAATGCCATGATGCATTAGACGCTTGGAGGAGAATCTTTAAAAGGACAGAAGGACAAGACACAAAAATGCTCCTCTGGAGCATGAAAAAAGTAATATGGGTGATGGTGAGGTTGCAAAATCAAGAGAGGACTAGTCTTTAAAATGCTTAATATGGGGCTAGGTTCAAAAATAGAAGAGGACTAGGTTGTGAGCGAATTAATATGGGCACAGCTTCGCCGAACAACCCATATTCGCGGGATTTCACGCTTCGTCTTAGCTTTTGTCGCATACAGAGCTATCAATTTCAGTCAGTAATAAGAAATTTAAGAAGTTGAATACGTACTCATTGAATACAGTTGTTTGCATATACGTACTCTGTTAGACTAGCTAGGAATACATATGTGCGTAAATTATCATCATTTGGTCGGGTTGAACTGAGAAGCAACGGTAAGAGATCTATATAAGGACATGAGACTAAAGCTATTGGTTCAAGCAGGGAGGAAATAGAAGGTCAGAGTCCTAAGATTATTCTTGAAATATAAATTTTACGTATAAATGAATAAAACTCACTGGTCAGTATAAAACGTTTCTCGAAGAAAGGTTTGACTAACTATAAACTAAACGTAGCGTGGATGGATATGCATACTGATATACATTTATAAACCGCGAATATGGGTTGTTCGGCGAAGCTGTGCCCATATTAATTCGCTCACAACCTAGTCCTCTTCTATTTTTGAACCTAGCCCCATATTAAGCATTTTAAAGACTAGTCCTCTCTTGATTTTGCAACCTCACCATCACCCATATTACTTTTTTCATGCTCCAGAGGAGCATTTTTGTGTCTTGTTTTTATGCCTGAAAAGCTAGCTTAGCGCAGTAAAAATGGGGTCAAAAAATTTTTTGTCTCCGATTTTGCCGAAAAGGTGCTTATAGGAGTTATTCGACCTGCTGAATCCGAATATGAAATCCGTTTTTCGAGATGACGCTTCCTTCGTTCAGTATGCGCTTACAACTATCTTAGAGCTTTTTGGAGCGATAGCCGTCCATACTTTGAGAAATCAATCTAGCATTTCTAAACATTGAACCGAGGTTTAGTGACATAGCTTTCGGCACATCTTGGTACACTCACCGGCCTGTAATGTGCAAAGTTTCAGTCGATTCTGCCACAGTAGTTTGGAGTAATTGGCTCACGCCTTCGAAATGGCACGAAATAACAGCGACAATATCGATAATATAATCCAGCACTGCGAACGCAGGGATTAACGAAATCACGTCATTTATACCAAAGTGAAGACAGATACTTGGAGTATTAATTGCAGCAACGTTTGGCTCATTTGGTAAACCACAGCTCATAAGAAGTTAGTTAACCTCCACCCGTATAGACCTACAACACCCAATTTTTCGCATTTGATCGTACCGCACAGAAAAGTAGGCAATGGTCTAGAGATTATTTCACACGATATCAAAGCACTATATGTCAGAACTAATTCCTGACCGTGCCTTGCACACAGCGACCAGGGCGAGGCCAAATTTGTGTACGTGTCATGTCGAGCTTTTGACCGATAACACCAACTTCTGATGGCTCCACAGGACGCTACGCTGCATGAAATTCTTTCCAACTTTAAACTATTTTACACAAAACCTAATACTATTATATATATGGCAAAAGACTAGCTAGCTTTTCCAACATCGAACTTTTAGTGAAATTCGTAGCCCCCCCCCTTAAGTTAAATACCAACACCAACTAAACCAACTGTGTTGCCAGTACATTCTTGAGACGTTTTTATCAGCCTGTCTCTGTCACACGAAAAGAAAAAACAGCCGTATACAGTGGCTGAGCAACGAAATATGTACATTCAAATGAATTAGTTCTGCCGATATAACCGTTTTCCTAACTTAAGGGGGGGGTCGCTTTTTGGCCGATTTTTCGACCATCTCCGATTTTGCTCATTTTCACATGTTTTGTAGTCCTAATGGGTCCTCAAAACAAGCCAGGTGCGTTTTGCGTTATATTGCTTCAATCGTTCTGTAGAGCCCTTCAAAAGTGACCTCGACATGTGTTAAACATAGGAAAATGAAAAAGTTAGGTTAAAAAGTTTGTGGCAGAAAAATTTTTCGCTGTATGCAAGATACAGCGCTGCAACCTTGTTGTACATGTTAAGGACATACCAGAGAGTGCAAATAACCCTTCTGGAACAATTCTGTTGAGTGTCGGATTTTTGGCAATTTTTCAAAGTCAAAATTTCGGAAAATTGGTGCTTTATGTACCACTAAAAACGGGACCAGCAAAACATTTTCGCCTCTCCTGCACGATTGGCAAAAGCTACAGAAATCGCTTATAGATAGTTGCACTCTACGCATACACACAATTCTTATGACAGTAGTTGCAAATTTCTACCGTTTGTAGTGCTCTCAAAAAACTTGCCACAAAATCAGCTAATCTTGCCAAAAATCATCATTTTTCTAAATTTTCACGTTCATTTCATAATTTCTCACTCGTTACCCACTCGAAAGTCACCAAAATCGGCACATAAAACTCTCACTGTCTGCCAGACATGGTAAAGGCAAATGCTTTAACGTAGAACTTTGCTGTCGTGTCGGCTCCTTTGATCTCTTATATTTCACAAAAGTCAATTTTTGAAATTCCCAAAATATAGACAAATTGGGTATCATTCGATAGCTACTGACGAGCTGAACAACTTTTCTAATAGAACTGTGTGTCAGAAATGTAGTATCTGAAAGTTACAGCAAGTTAAACTTTCAGGGCACAGCTATATAGATGAAAAAGGCTCAGTTCACAATTGAAGAATGTACTGTGAACGACTGGCTGGATATCTCGGAGTTATTTTAGCTTTAAAATATTAGCCAACCTAAAAAATCAATTTGCAAGATTATTGTAAGCTTGTAAGATTGTAAGCCTCTGATGAGTCCCACAATCAGGTCAGTCGGGCATAACAAGGCGATCCGTATATGCGATCACGATGTGCACAATGATACTGTATGTCACAGCTGTATAGTCGTGTAAGTCAATCGTTTTTCTCAACTTTAACTTGGCCTTTTTGTGTTAATTTGCAAGATTAGTTGACCCAAATTTCGCTGCCGTTCTGTCTCAACATGACCTTGGAGGGCAAATCACAGTGATTTTCAAGTTTTCCAACTTTATAGCTGTATATCTCTGCCACAGTTTGATTTCGAACTCTAATGTTTTGTCTTGTTTTTGAGAACATGTACCTATATTGTGTGTGAAAATGAGCGAAATCCGTGTCTATCGATTTTGACCCAAGGCGACCCCCCCCCCCTTAAGGGGGGCTACTAAAGGTTTGCCCCGACTTCGTCCAATTGGCCTACTTTTTGGCGAGGATATATTATATAGAGAATGGGTGTGGTCAAAAAATATTGGGTACTGAGATCTTAGCTGCCTTCCAGCCATGTGCAGCCGTCACGTTTATGTGCCCGATCCCCCCCCCCGTTCACAACTACCAACATAATTAAAAATCGCTGCTGGCTGCATGGCCCTAGCTTCAAGGTTGCCATTTGCCAATATGATTTAGCATATGGGCCCCTACCTGCAGAAAAATACTAGATGTCTGTCTTATCTGCAGCATCTAAGGGAATTATATACTCTTCAAAGTTAAAGTTTCGGCAAAAATTTAAAAAATTTTGGCTGACGAAAGGAAAGTTTTATTACTGGTGCGAGCTGTAAGGCTGAAATTTGGCGTATGCAGAAGCCCTATAGGAGTACTATTTGTGCCAAATGGCAAAAAATTCTGCCGCCTGGAAAAATTTTTATGTTAACTTTAATCTACACACCCCCCAAAAGATTTCAGCTCGATTAGTGAAGGTTTGTTACTTCTATGACTGCAGAAAGCCTCTACACAGGACCCGACAGACTGAAAATGGGCGGTTTCGGCAATTTTTGAAGATTAAAGTTGACATAAAAATTTTTCACGCGGCAGAATTTCTTGCCATTTGGCACAAATGAGTACTCCTATAGGAAGGGCCTCCTTTTATGCCAAATTACAGCCTTGTAGCTCGCACCAGTAATAAAATTTTCCTTTCGCTAGCCAAAATTTTTTAAATTTTTGTCGAAACTTCAACTTTGAAGAGTAATCCCCTTAGATGCTGATAAGATACAGACGTCTAGTATTTTTCTGCAGATAGGGGCATACCTGCCAAATCATATTGGCAAATGGCAGCTTTGAAGCTTGGGCCTAGCAGTCCGGAAAAAATTTTAATTAATTATATTGGTAGTTGTGAAAAAGGGGGGATTGGGCACATAGACGTGATGGCTGCAGATGGCTGGAAGGCAGCTAAGATCTCTGTACCCGATATTTTTTGACCACACCCATGCTCTATATCTTCGCCAAAAAGTGGGCCAATCGGCCAAAGTTGGGACAAGTCGATGATTTTAGTAGCCCCCTCCCAGGTGGGGGTCGCCAAATTTTATAGTCCCAGATTTCGCTCAATTTCGGATATAGTATAACCATATTTGTGTCCAAAAGCAAGGCAAATTTTTAGAATCCATGGTTAATCCAGTATGAGATACTGCAGTTGAAATCCCTACAATTTAGTATTTACTCCAGTACGTATATACCCTCTCTGAGGGTTTCCATTCCAAGTCGTGTACACATTAGGATGACTACGGACTCAGTCATCAAGCCACATCAAATTAAAGCATTTACATATCTGGGGCTATTTATTGCTGTACAATTGACAATGACACGCCAAGTAGCTAGCAAGTAACGATGCTTGAAAGATTTGAACAAGCTCATTCCGTCTGTTATTCGCTGCAAACTTTAACGCGTTCTATCTTTCTCATACTGCTTTGTGTAAAGCCTTGGTGCAAGAAGTTAAAATGTTCAGGGTATCGAGAGCTTCAATATTTGATATAAAATTTGGCCATAATTGGAAAATTTGAAAAATTGCCATTTTTGACAATAGGCCTCCGTCGTTGAACTGAGGCATGCATCCTAGACCGCACCCAGGGGGGGGGGGTTTCTTGGAGTCTTGGCCCCCTTTGACAAAACGAAAAACTTTTGCCATTTTTATTTCAAAAAGCAACTATTTTAAAAAAATTTTCTAACTAAAAAATTTTTTACAAGAAGTAAATATATATCCAATGTACTATTTTGATCCTCCCCATTCCATTTGACCTTGAACCCCCTTTTCAAAATTCTGGGTGCGGGCCTGCATGCACCCAGAGTTCAACACCAGCAATTGCAGTGAAACTTAGCACACATCTTTGTTTCATAAGCGCAAATTGACACACCAAATTTGGTTGGAATATCCCAGGTTTCATTTGTCTTATGGATTATAATTTTCAAAATTTGAGAAAATGGGGCATTTTAGCAAATGGCAAATAGCAGCAGGGATTGTGCGTTTGCATGTTGAACCTCCGTTTGTGCACTGTGTTAATATCTAGGCGCGAAAACTGCAGTGTGTAATATCTGTACAACGAAAACTGTGAAAACTGAATGGTTAGTTCAGGGCTTGACGAAACATTTCTTCGGTGGTATTTTTGTAAGTCAGAATTTTGCAAAAACCGGCTTCATCCACTCTTGAGAATTTGTAGTAAACGTCTTTGCTAACGCAAAAACACCTCATACCGACATTAACACGCTACCTAGTCCAGATTAACATTTATAGCTCATTTGCTCTTGCACAGCGCTAAAACTTTTGATCACCGCGAAATTTTCCTAACTTTTTCGTTTTCATATGTTTAACGCAGTGGTGATGGTAAAAAATTGGCGACCCCTCTCCTTAATATGAAGTTTTAAACTAAGGGCATTTGAAGGTGAACCCCATCAATTGAGCGATTCTTTCAATTCAGCTTAAAGAATAATTGGACATTGCTTTTACGAGATCATATACTTCAAGAACGTTATCAAGAAAGGAAAAAACCATGAAAGCTGTCGATTGATTTGTGAATATTACAAAGTCTTCAAAAATGTGCTTTTTCTGGTTTTAGTCACTTCGAATTGGAATGGCGCAAAACTATTTTGCACATGCAACACTCCTTCATTTATGACACAGCTTGGGAGGCCTATGCACCTATGGTATCTATGTTTACACCAAATTTTAGCTTCCTGGTCTCACCAGAGTTTTTAGAATTCGGCGACCAAAATTTGCCAAACTTTGACCGTTCTTCAAATGCAAGCTAGCACAGCTCTGATACCGTTCGGATTACAGCAAAAGTTGCGCCGTGTATTTATTGCCCTACATTTGTATTCTCTCATTGCTTTAAAGTGTAGATGTTTTCATTGAATTAGTCGCCAGAAAAAACTTAAGTATTCATATTGGATGTCATGAAAAGCGGTTGGTCGCACCACCGGTTCCTGGGTGTCTGTCGGGTTAGTCGGAGTCAGCTAAGAACCGACACCCAGCATTCTTACCACGCACACGGAATATGTTCTATTCACGCAGAAGGTGATGCCGATTCAAGAAAATTTCGACAAGTTTAACAGCTTCCCTTTGGTCAGAGCATTTTCGGTCAAAATTTTCAAAACCTTTCCGGCTGCTCCGGAAGGTTTTGGCTTAAAATCATCTATTTTTAGCAGTATTTAGCTTAGTTATAGCATTATACGTAGAAACCGGTAAATTTTTCCGATTTTTAGCACTTGATCGCCTCTCCACAAGTAGGGGGTGTTCCTCACTTTTTGGTCTAGACAAAACATAACATGGAACTGGCTTATTTTTACTGCCCCCCCACTTGGCAACCTCCCCCCCCCCCATTCGAGGTCCCCCCATAAATTTTTACCTCCCCCCCATAAGCCAAAAAATTCCCAGATTTCACCATTTTTACCCTAAATTTTCAAAAAGTTTCCGGCTTCGCCGGAAGTTTAACGAAATTTTCGCTATTTTAGCGTAAAAAACACCTAAAATTAGTCATTTTTTAGCGACTTTTGGCAATTTTTACACAAAAAACGTAAAAATTTGTTAAATTTTTTCCAAAAATATGCCCCCCCCAGTTTTGGTGAGCCCCCCCTATCGATGGGGGGGGACTTTGAGCCCCCCCATATCGCCCCCCCCCATAAATTTTGGCCTAAAAATAAGCCAGTGGAGGTCCTTTTCGGACTTAAATATTCACATATAGACCAGAGTGGTGGAAAATATACTTTATTTGTGAATTCTCGTGCAATTCGATTTCGAGTTCTCTCCCCTATGACTGAGTAGCATTTGTGAAATTTCTGGATGTATACGTACTGCTTTAGTTCACCCCTTCTGTTCTTTTAAGTTTAGCTCGAATGTGGGATAATAATTGTTGGAGGCTTTGAGTCGCGAAATGGAGAATGTTTTCTTGGACAGCCAAAGCTTTCAAACAGAACTTAGATTTGAGTTAAAATTAAACTACACGAATATGCAACGCTTGGAATTGTTTTTAAAAATTGCCGCAAACATGCATTGTTTTTTCTGTTCCTGTTTTAGATCTGATGTCTGGGTCCCTTCTCCTTAACATCGTGGAAAAGGCTGGAGAAGAAAATCACGATGGCCCCTTTGGTCGTGGCGTGGCTGGATTTACTTTTGGGGCTGGCTGAAGTGTGACTGTGGCTGGACCTATTTCCTTTTATGTTGGCGATGGCTGGACCGGATTTCTATTTCCTTTTCTGTTGCCTATGGCTGGACCGGATTTCTTTTTTTTTCTTCCTGTGGCTAACTTAATTTCCGATTGTGGCTGGACGTGAATTCCTTTCTGGGATGGCTATTGGCTGAATTTGGTTTCATTTTTGGTTTTCTGTGGCTGGAGTTTATTTCCTATTTTGGCTGGACTTTATTTACCTTCTGATATGGCTGTGGCTGGAGCTTGTCTTCTTTTTTGACTGGCTAGTGCTGAACTTGATTTTCTATTTTGCTACATCCATTTCATTTGATTATAATTTTGCATTCTTTTCTGTGTTGTTTTGTGTTCTCTGGTATCTGGATAACTGTTGTGTGATGAGTATTATTTTCTAGACTTTGTAATCTGTGTTTTCTAATTTAGTGGTTTTAAAGTACGTAACTGACGCTGACCCTCGGCCCTTTCAAGTAGTTTTCCTCTGTAGCTAAATTTTGAAGCCAATTTCGTAATAAAAATTTCGATGCTTCCATAATTTTATTTCCAACTTTATTTGACCTGAACCAGTCTACTTGGTTTAATCTACTTGGCTTTGCAATAGTGCTTTATCTTTTTTGCTGTGTTAATACTGTGGTTATGCATAATTTCGTATTCTATTCCTATGATATGACATTCCTTTTGAATGCAGGTTTTTGTTCTGTTTTTCTTGACTGTGTCTAAGCAGTTTATCTGAGTTTCACTTTTGCAGCAAGCTTTTGTGGGGGACACGTTATAGAGTGCTAGAATATCTTGGAGTATTTTGAGGGTCGGGGTGGATGGCTCAATAAATGCTTATCAACTGGAATTAGGGCTGGGTACGACGACTGGTTTACATACTTCTTACCTTTCCTCTTATCTTCTTTTCCGTTATGAAAAGCTGTTCGTTAGCATTAATGAAAAGTCTGAAAAATTCTTTTCAGAACAGATTTGTTTGTGCCTTTTGCAGGCTCAAGAAACACGGGACACAAGGCATGTGTATATTTCCGCTACCATTGCCCATGTTCAAAATCCTCAGCTTTATTTAATAGCCAGAGAAACTTTCAATTTTCATTGTCTTTTATTTAATATTTAACTGAGAGCAATTTTATCAACTGTTTGTGCCGAAATTTCGTGGCAGCGTTTTCAGGAACTGCATGCTACATTATATATTGGCAGCTTTGGGGCAGTGGGTGCAATATTTATCTAGATTGGGTGGTGGGGACAAAACATTATGCTTAAGCAAACAAAGCTGACAACAGAAATCTTGATGACAAATTACAATGACACATAGTTTCACAATTACAAGACATGCATAAAATGTCAATGTGTAAACAGCAAAGGTAGCAATTTCATGTATATATTTATTGAGTTTCAAAAGCCGTTGTGCTTTTACTATTTTTTTCTTTTAAATGAAAACAACGTCGTTGTTCATAGCTAAATTTCATTGCATTCCCTGCGCGGTCCTTGATTTAATTTGCGGAAAATTCGACAAATTACAAACAAGACCAGAATTTAAATTTACAATTTTCGTAAGCTGTCTAGAGGCTTGCCGCCGTTTTGTGTTATATACTTTACCATATGGATAATATTTTACAGCTTACTATATCTTTTAATTGTGCATTTGGACAACTGCTAAACTTAGCGGAAACTTTCAAGGAAGGCAGCGATATCTTTTCACTAATTTTAGAGCTGACCTTTAGTTTCTCGTTTTCGAATATCAACTTACTCTTATCAAGTGGGTTGGTGTACAGCCTAGTTTACCATGACCACCTCATACAGATCTATTTAAACCAGACGTGACGGACAATCGCTATGAACTTTCTCAATTGCAGATCTGATTCGACCGGTCCTAACAGTTGTTAGGACTTGCTTCATTGTTAGCAGATAAACTATAAGTTCAGAACAAGTACAGGAATATTCCGCATAGTAAAAGCAGGATCGTTTCGAAAAGGGATACTACTTACTTACTGGAGCAGATCTTGTGGTCAATACCTTAATATCTATCTATAATCAAAAGCAGAAAGACTTTGCTCTTACAGGAACCATGTCCATGAGTGCACTACTTTCCACAATATATATACGATATAATTCACGCTATGATTCACAGTATCAATCAGTGGGTCAAACAGACACCCTGTTTTCTGGAAGTGTGGAGACCAGTTGTACATTCACAGCCAAGAGGGCGGCGCAGCTTGAGAGAGACCAACAGGCGCTACATGAAGTCAAACCGGCGAATGTGCATATTGAAAACCAAATAAGTTTGTATCACTTCAGCAATGACGGTTGAAGCTTAGAGCAAAGAAAATTCACGACACCGATTACTTTCTCAGATGTGTGCCGGGAAACAGTGCTGTAAGTGACACTGAACAGAGGCAAACAAAAGATCCCACACAGTCGGTCATGTTACAAACAACATGAGAAATTGTCGTTGCGGCGATGTTTGACTAATTCCTAATGTTCACACACACACACACACACACACACACACACACACACACACACACACACACACACACACACACACACACACACACACACACACGTATATATATAAGTAATGCCGCAATATACCTTTTTCATACTTATCTGTGAAACATGGTGCCAAATTCTTGTGAGACTACAGCAGTAGGAGTCGGTATGTCCGGCTGCGGACTAGTTCACTCGGGATCTGTGGATACCTGGGTGAACGAAACGCTGTCCGAGCAGTCGCTGTGGGGCATCGCCTTTCGAGGTGGAGTGCACCTACAGTGGCTTTTCTTACCGACACTGCTGGACAAGATACTTTGATCTCTTAACCTATAGCACTTGCAACTGATACTGAAAACATTAGATTATTCAAAACATGCAAAAACATCCAAAATAGAATATCGAGTTTTGGAATGGGTGAAGTTCTTTTCCTTTCTCGTTGACCTTGAGCCTTTTTCTTCTCCAGTCTTTTCTCTGTCCATTCCTTTTCCGACATACCATATATACTTCTTTCATTATTCATTTGTTTTTGCATTTAATACTTCTTTCATTATTCATTTGTTTTTGCATTTATCAAAGTCTCTCTCATTCCTTCTCCGACATTTCATGCTTCTTTCATTATTCATCTGCTTCTTTTTCATTTATCAACACTTCATTTTTCCTTCTGCATTTTCATGCTTCGTATCCTTTTTCATTTCAAATTTTTTCTGCCATTTTTCCTACTCATTCTGAACTTCGGCCCACAGTCATCATCATCATCATCATCACTATCATTCGTCATTCTTTCTTTGCCATCATCATCATCATCAGTATCATTCGTCATTCTTTCTTTGCCATCATCATCATCATCATCAGTATCATTCGTCATTCTTTCTTAGTCATCATCATCACGATCATTCGTCATTCTTTTTCTTCCTCATTTTCCTTCTTTCTATTCTTCTCTTTTCTGCTCTTCATCCTTCCTTTAGTTTCTTTCCTTTTCCTCTCATCCTTACTTCAGTTTATATTTTTATTCGATATCTTTATTGGAGATAAAAATATGGATGGCTCAACCGATTTGGTTAGAATTTTGCATGTCCTTTTTTGATGGGATACGGCATTTCGGGACACCTGAGGAAATTCCCTCTGTGTGGGGAAAAGTCTGAAAATTATCATGCTTGAGTTTTGGACCTAAAAGTGTACTCAATATGGTGATGTTGCAATCGGTCAAAGGAGAAAGTAGCGGAAGCCGTCCAATGTGGGTATCATTTGAAAGCTCTCATTGAGTAGATAAAAAGTTAAGCCAAAGCTGCTAAGTGTTGGCAAATTGAGACATATTCCTTGATAAGAGGAGAATTAATGAAATAAAATTGTTTCACTTGACTTGAGATTCCGATCTCCCCTGTTTGAGATTAAATTCAACAGTCAGCATTGCTAGCAACACTACTAACACCACTAATCGTATTACTACTAATAGTACTAACCGTATTCTATACTAACACTACTAACCGTATTACTACTAATACTACTAACCGTATTACTACTAATACTACTAACCGGACTACTAACGCATACTTACTAACAAGAATAGAGCTAGTAATGCTGGTTAATTAATTTGACAACTTCCGGATCCGTGAGTATGGGGCTCCTCTGGCTTCTCCTAGCACCCGTACTTTGGCTGTGGTCTCTGTTTTGGCCTGGGCCGGGTATCGCCGGTTTGTTCCGACGATACCCGGATTCCGACCACTCAGAAGGCTCTTTACGCCCACTGGTAGGAAACGAAAGTGAGTACGGGAATAATGCTAGGCGAGTCCATGAGCACCAAAAGAGGATAAGCAGATATTGTCCGAGCCGATGGGAGAAATATCTGGGAGTAAACGCTATTCGCAGAAGCTATCGTGAATAATTAACAGTTAAACTAACAAAAATGTGTAACATTAGTTCTCTGAATGCTTAACATGATATATGACTGATCAGAAAATGTGCCTTAATAAATCTCTACCTTTCAAATTCTGAATAGTAACTGTTGGGGTCGGTATGTCCGGCTGCGGACTAGTTCACTTAGTATCTGGATACTTGAGTGAACGAAACGCTGTCCGAGCAGTCGCTGTGGGTAATCGCCTTTCGAGATGGTGTATGCCTGCAGTGGCTTTTCTTACCGACCCTTGTGACTGGTTTTCTCTCCCAAGATTCCTTTCAATGAAATTAGTGTGGATCTTTGGACCCTATGCCTTGGAACTAACGTAAATCTTCGATATATACTTAAAGCTGTTAAAAACGTATATATATATATATATCATCATAAAACAAAATTGCTCTATTTCGACACAAACTTTGTTTTGGTTGCATTCAAATACCATTATTGGAGATTCGAGGCATTGTTATGAGGCACATTGTTGATAACCATGTCTAAATGCAAGTGTTGCCTGCGTTCGTCAGACAAATACTGAAACATAACCTGTTTCAAAGCAGTTGCAAACATGGAAATGTTCCTACGCAGCCATAAAACTGATTGACACGCTGTCGCTGTTGATAATCATGTCATAATGCACGCTTCTTCTGACTAATATTGAAATATTGAAATATTGCGAAAAATGTTTGGAAACACATATATAGAATTACTATGCAGACTTAAAACTGGCTACTAACGAAACGCTGTCCGCGCAGTCTCTGTGGGGAATCGCCTTTCGAGGTGGTGTATACCTGCAGTCGCTTTTCTTACCGACACTGCTGGATTGAATGTCTCTCGCCTAAAGCTGTAAAAAACATATAGCTTAACCGTCATAAAATAAAATGGTTTTGATTCAAAACCATCATTGAAGATCAGACGAATACTGAAACAGCCTGCTTCAAAGCAGTTGCAAACATGAAAATATTCCTACGCAGCTATAAAACTGATTGACACGCTGTCGCTGTTGATGGTCATGTCATAATGCACGCTTCTTCTGACTAATATTGAAATATTGAAATATTGCGAAAAATGTTTGGAAACATATATATAGAATTACTATGCAGACCTAAAACTGGCTACTAAAGTCACGGGAGGTCGCTACAGTTGGGGTCGGTATGTCCGGCTGCGGACTAGTTCACTCAGTATCTGTAGATACTTGGGTGAACGAAACGCTGTCCGAGCAGTCGCTGTGGGGAATCGCCTTTCGAGGTGGTGTGTACCTGCAGTGGCTTTTCTTACCGACACTGCTGGATTGAATGTCTCTCGCCTAAAGCTGTTAAAAACATATAGCTTAACCGTCATAAAATAAAATGGCTCTATTTCAACACAAATTTAATTTTTGTTTGATTCAAAACCATCATTGAAGATCTGACGAATACTGAAACAGCCTGCTTCAGAGCAGTTGCAAACATGAAAATATTCCTACGCAGCCATAAAACTGATTGACACGCTGTCGCTGTTGATGGTCATCATAATGCACGCTTCTTCTGACTAATATTGAAATATTGCTGCGAAAAAATTGTTCTTACCTACCCTGCTGGATTGAATGTCTCGCTTTAAGCTGTATAAAAACATGTAGCTTAGCCGACTATCATAAAATAAAATAGCTGTAACATATTCCTTTGCTGACTACAATTAAAATTCTACAGTTGTTAAATACTTTGAAATGAATCAGTATGGATTTTTTGCAAACTTATGTGTCTAATAAGATGGAGTTTAGGCATCTGCAGGGCGCTGCCCAGCCCTCTGGATCGCGAAGCTCAAGAAATTCTAATTTTTCTAGCATACTCCCCGTAAACTAATTGAAAGTCGTATTAAATAAAATTTGCTGTTTACACATTAAAGCGCCGCATTGCATAAATACTGTGGGTGGGTAGGCTGCTGATGCAGGGTTTTTGAGTTTTTAAAATAACTGGTAAATTTCGGGATTTTAATCTGATATTCCTTTTGAATTTTTTAAAATTGCTTAGTGCCTGGCCAATTTGGCAAGGAATTATGTCAGATCCTGTTTAAATTAGCTAATTTGCGATTTCTTTGGTCATTATTATAATGTTAACAGCGCAGAAATTTGTTCGATCCTTGTTATTTCAGCTATATTTATTTAGCGTGCTCATTTAGCCTAATTTTAACAGCTCACCAGCATGACGGTGCTTGGTAGCGGAAATAAGCCGTAAACTGCATTCTTGTACTGCAGCAAAGATGCCGGTTAACAGAAAAGTTGCACAAAATAACACTGTTTCACAGCAAGTATGATATTGGATTAGTCTTAAGTTGACGGTTCAAATTCCAGGTTGTTGGTTCTGTACGAGCCCTAAACATATTCAAATTTGAACATAATTACTATTTTGTTTTTGACATTGGTTTTTATAATTATGCACAGATCTGAGCTTTGTTCCATGTTTGTTATCACAGTAGTTATGTTGATGTAGCTTGTGAATTGATTGATATAGATAGTGTGGATGTAATATTGTGATGTGAATCTAAAATTGTGAAAATTGAGTTATCGTGGACCTGGAGGGCGCAGTCCAGCCCTCTAGGTGGCCGAAATTTTCTATCATTTGGCTTGTTGATGATTTCTTTCCTGTATTGGATTTGCAGTTAACAGCAAAATAGGCTTTTACGGGTCCTAAGCATATTCAAATTTGAAAATTAATATCTTATTTTTGACTGGTTGTTAGAATTATGTACAACTCTGAACTTTGTTCCATGTTTGTTATGACTTCACTGTGATTGTGTTGACGTAGTTTTTTGAATTGATTTATATAGACAGTGTGAATCTAAAACTGAAAATTGAGATATCTGGGACCTGGAGGGCGCAGCCCAGCCCTCTGGGTGGCCGAAATTTTCATTTTATGTTGCTTGTTGGTGATATCTCTCTTGTATTGGATTTGCAGTTACCAGCAAAATAGGCTTTTAGCTGATATTTAATTAGACTAAACTATGAATTTTGGAGATAACTTTTAGCATATATGCTAGGGAAAACTGTCATTTTTTGTTAAATTGGAGTTATTATGTTAAATTGGAGTTATTATTACGGCTATGTCCTGTTGTTAAGATAATAAAGAAAATAGTAATGTAGATAGGTTATTATTATGTATGAAGCAAGAGCAGGTTATAATTAGGGTGGTGACTGGGGAGGAAGAGTAGGACACCCAGCGCTCCCTAATGTGTTAAGCTTGCAATAGGCTCGAAACATGGCCTCAGGGGAGGGGGCTTCTCAGGTTCGTCAGGCAACAATGTAAAGCAAGAAATTATGAAATTCCTAGAATTTTCGTGAATAGGAAGTCTTATTGCATTGCCGGTTTCCTTAGAGATTGGCAAAACAGCCGAGTTAATTGTATTGCAGGTAATTAATTGCATCCTTAGAATTTGATTCATAAAGGATGTTAATTCCTAGAATTTGGTGCATAAAGGATGGTAAACAAGATTGGTTGAGCCGACGGATCTTTTCAGGATAACCCCCCCAGGGCCAGATTTCGCAAAACTTGACCAAATGAGCTGAAATTTGGAATGGGTATGTTTTCGACCACGCTGAGTTCAAATATCGCAATATTTTTCGATTTCGCGAAATTAGATTTTTCGATTAGTGAGGGGATCAGAGGGAACCGAAAAATTTTTTGTCTTCGATTTTGAGCTTATTCTGAGCTAATGAAAAGCTGAATCGAAAAACGGACTTCAGGTTCATGTTCTGCGACCCCGAAAACCCCGAATACATTTCTTTTCAGCAAAATCAAAGAAAAATTTTTCGGTTCCCCTTGGTCCCCACTTACCAATCGAAAAATTAGAATTTCGCGAAATCGAAAAATTTTGCGATATTGAACTCAGCGTGGTTGAAAACATACCCATACCAAATTTCAGCTCATTTGGTCAAGTTTTACGAAATCTGGGCATGGGGGGGTTATCCTGAAAGATCCGAGCCGACTACTACTCTTTCCTGCAGAGCAGTAAAACCTAAGGCCAGCCCTCCACAGTCACAGTCTGAAATCGAGTCGAAAACTGCTACCGTATCTAATCTAAACGATCTTAGTTTTGGTAGCAAATCCTAGATGACGGTTAACGAAATCGATAACAATTTTATTGAATTTGTATATATACTATAGTACGACCAAAAATGTGAGTACAAACTTTGTCCGTTTATAGCAGATTAGCCGTTGGAGTAAACCCTAGCAAGGTATGTATTTTTAGAATCCTCAGGGACGCTACATAGATTCCGGAAAAATCCTAAATCCGGGTTTTATTCACCGAAAATCTGAGCTGGTCCCGCTGCATATCTTTTCTCTTACAAGTTTTTCACAAAAATGCACCCATTTCCGGAATTCCCCGTTTTCAAAATTTCCAGGTTTTAAAAATTTTCTCCAATACCCCACAATATGAGTACATTCGAAAGCTCTTGATGAGCTGAACAAATCTTGTAAAAGAATCAACTCTCAGAAATGACCCCAGTTCTCGAAATTCGCGAAAAACTTCCTCGGAATTCGCGAAAAACTTCCAAGCTATCGGGAATTTGGTGCCTTTTGAGGCATTGGTTCTTACTAGATTTCTTCAGCTCATGAAGAGCTTTCGAATGATGGCCATATTGTGGGTTATTGAAAACTTAAAATCCGGAAAATCAGGTTTTCTCGAATTCCGAGAATTGTGTACATTTTCAAGAGTTCATTCATTACAAAAGTTGAAATTTTTGAAATCCGGAACTGTTGAAAACCCATAATTCCGGAAATAGGGGAAATTTTCGTGAAAAACTTGTAGGAGCAAAGACATGCATCGGGACAAGCTCTATGCGATCCTGAAAACAAAGTTTTGATTGCAATAAAAATAACTAAAAAATCTAGATTTTCCGTAAAATTCACGGAAAATCCGGATTTTTCCAGGTTTTCGGAATCTAGAGTTCCCGAGGATTCTAAAAATATATGCATTGTTAGAGTTTACTCCAAGGGCTAATTAAATTTTTTGGACGTACTATAGTATACAAATTCAATAAAAGTGTTGCAGATTTCGTTAACCATTCATTCACGTTCATTCATTGTTCAAGCGGATTTTGTAGGATGTGAAAATAAATTTTAAAATATCAATATTGTCACGATTTAAAATGTCAATATTTTCAAAAGCCGAGCCGACTGTCCGAAAGTATTTGATTGTTCTCGTCGAATGAAACTTTGATTTGTTGGGAATCAACGTTCATTTAAGTGTGCCAGCAGTGGTGCGAGAAGCTAACTAGTTAACAGCAAGTTACTTAGTTTAGCGTGGACTAGTTTAGGCGCAGCTTCTGCTTTTTAGCATAGCCTGATCTGGAGTTCATCTTAAGCTTAGTTATCAGTAGATTTCCGGCCGGTGAGCGAAAAAGTTGTCGGCCGGCCTCAAACACTACCGATAGGTCGATTCGGCCCACTGAAATACCGTCTGAATTACCAACTAGGTAAAAAATAACAACACCCGGAAAAAGACGGAAAAGCGGCCGAAAAGTGAAACTCCCGCGGGCCGACGCCGATTAAGTTTCCTTTTATGAAATTCGCAACCTCCAAGACTGCAATATTTTACAGAAATTCCAAACTCCACTGACCACATTAGGCTTTGATAATTGATACCAAGTCCATTCTATGTTAATAACCCAATGCACATGAAGCACACACAAGTGTTGTTTGCTGCACAACGCCGAACTGACAACTTCAAATCAGATTAGCAAGAGATTTCTCGTAGTTTAGAAATTTATCCCACGAATTGAAGCTGTCTCTGCTCATTAGAGTGTGCTAGCTAAACTAGAAACTTGGAATGATGGGGATTTATGGAAAGCGAGTGTTGGCGTATATAAAATTAGGAACGTCGTCCAAATAGCAAGCTGTTTATAAAGCAAACGTCTCTAAACCTTGCAGACTTAGGAACTGTGTTGGATACGGAAACCGAATATTATATTCACGCAAACATTTACTAAGTTTTATCGGTTCACAAGTATATATGAGTCGCTGAAAGCGCGCTTTAATCGCTGAAGGTACCTGCGGCCCCCAACCAACTCTGGATTGCATTGCATAAACCAATTGCATAAACCAGACAAGAACCAGATTTGGAGTTCATTTTAATCTTAATTGCTCTAAATTGTACATTTCTGACTGTCAGCTATAGTCAGTCGGCTATAGTCATAGACTATAGTCAGCTCATAATCGAAGCAACAAATTATACATTGAAGTTGGAATATGATACGCTAAAATAATTATTCGTTATAATAATTTCAGTTTGTCTGAGATACAAAATTACATTGAAATATAAATTGAATAAAATTTCTTGACAAATCAGAAATTTTGTAGGCTTTGAAAAATCATTGTTTTATTCAACTGCTTTTTTCACATTTTATGTATCTTAATTAAGGAAAATTCTTAAAAATACCAACTCTAATTTTCTTAGGTTTCTAGTACTTTATGATTTTATATAGAAGTAAAGATATGCATAGCGGGTTTGCACAATTCCCCCCCCCAGCCCTAACTTTTGATTTTTTTATATACCAATAACTTTGAAATTTCCTAAGGGTGCATATTGGAGGCTGATGAATTCAAAAATTTAAAAAATTTTAAAATCTTAAAAAAATTTAAACAATCTTAAATTTTTGTTTGGTAAAGGTGAATGTAAATGTAAAGGTAAAGGTAAAGGTAAATTTATGCTGAGCTAACGAAAAGCTGAATCGAAAAACGGATTTCAGATTCATGCTCAGCGCCACCGAAAACCCCTGTATGCAACTTTTCAGCAAAATTTTTTCAAAAAATTTTTAGGTTCCCTTTGCGTCCCCCCAAAAAATTAAATCAGTGCGAACTTCTAATCTTATTAGGTTTCTGTTATCATATTTCTAAGTAAAAAATTAAAAATTAAAAACATAATTGAAATTTTGGGAATTTTAGTTTCAGAGCTCAACCACTAGTGTTGTTGACCGGCCGAAATTTTCGTCGGCCGGCCGTTACCGGCCGGCCGACCTTCTGAAGACGGGCGGCCGGCCGGCCGTTCGACGGCCCAACCGGCCAAAAACGGCCGGCTGACGAATCAAAGGCTAACAATGGCCGGAATGCTGACCCATGAGTGCCAGAATAAGAAATCAAGATATGAAAATGTATCAGCACAACTTAAAATCGATTTCCTGAGAAAATTTTGATAAACCGCTGAAATATAAGCACGGCCGGCCGGCCGTTTACCGGCCGTTTCAAAGGCCGGCTGGCCGACCTGAAACGGCCGACCGGCCGGCCGGCCAGCCGGCCGTCCGGCCGAGTGCAGCTCTTGGCCGGCCGTACGGCCGACCGGCCGGCGGCCGGCCGCCGGCTGGCCTTTTTCCGCCCGGCCGGTCAACAACACTATCAACCACAGCTCAATGGTGAAATCTTTCCTAGGGAAGTTTGCAAGGAAAGCTTACAAAATTCAAGTTAACGTGGAAAATTTAGAGAATTTCAATTAAATGAAATTGCAATTTTCAAACTGAAAATATTAATTCTAATTTAATTCAATAAAATTTTCTAAAACAAACTTAAAAATTGCCTTCCTCCTACATTCTTAAAGATTTGAGCTCGGACATTTAAACTCCAATACTTTAAGTTATTTATGCTTACTTGAAAATGCATTATTTCGGCATTGTTTCTTGCATTGGTGCAAAATTTCCCCCCGGAAAATCCACATCGGTGTAATTTTTCCAAGGGGAAAATCTACACCGGTGTAATTTTTCCGGGGGGAAAATTTTCAAGGGGGAAAAATCACACCGTGACACCGGATGTGACCGGATTGTCGGAGATGTCTTGGGCCAAGGACCAAAATGCTAGAGTATGAATTAATTAGAGTTCTCTTTCCGAATATGAAACGTTTTTATCGATCTGACATCAGGTAACCGGATATAGACCGGATATGATGGTCTGACCGGATTCTCCTCCTCCTGAGGTTTCTAAAAATATGTACTTTATATAGACTCTCTTTCCGAATATGAAACGTTTTTATCGATCTGACATCAGGTAACCGGATATAGACCGGATATGATGGTCTGACCGGATTCTCCTCCTCCTGAGGTTTCTAAAAATATGTACTTTATATAGACTAACTTCAAAGGTTAACTCAGAAAAAGCGCTCATGCCTCACAGTTCGGTTCCAAGAATTTTTGGTCAGACTTTAGTTTCAGCTTCAATCGACGGCCTAAAATAGTTTCAGTTTCAGTATCGGTTTCAGTTCTCCTTCCAAAACAGTTGTGACTAAAACCTGTACAACCTGAAACCAGTTTCAGTATCCGTTTCAGTGCCTGATACAACTTCAATCCGAGAATCAGGTCCACACTGAGTGTCTAAAACATCACTTAGGGCCTTTTCAAGAAAGGGTAGAGTAGAGTAGAGTAGAGTAGAGTAGAGTTAAAATGAACTGTTTTAACTCGTTTTAAGTCCACTCAAGCTTGAGTTTCCCTCTTTTAACTCCTTCATGAAAAGGATCGAGTTAATTTTAACTATACTCTACCCTTTCTTGAAAAGGCCCTAAGATAAAGTAAAGATTTGTCACAACTGTAGTTATTATAAATGACGCCATAGTGAACAAAACTATACAATATTAAATGTTTACTCATAAAACAAAACTTCAACTGGTTAATACGGACGTTATATGTCATGAATTCTAAAAGCTATTGAGTATTGACTATCAAAGGCTTGAGAAAATAAGCATTCGAAAATCAAAATTCTAAAGATAAGTTCTGATATCAAGTTTTGGTAGGTATAGTTTAAGAAGAAGGTTAATGTGGGGTAATATTTTTACGAAAAATTAATCGTCCATTTACACTGTAAGGAATCATTTTTAGATGAAATCCGGAGAATTTAAATCTCGCGTTCAATCTTTTGAAACTGGTCGTGGCTCGTGGCATGAAGTTCTTGAGGTCAAAAGATGCTGCCTGTCGGAGAAACGCCACGTAATGCAACTTCAGAAAGAGAAACTAATTTGCATATTAGCAAGTGAAAAGGAAGAATTTTAACAAATTTCATTCGTTGTCAATTTTTAAATGCTATCACGTTGGAATTTATTTTTAATTTTTTACTATTTAATTTATTAATTTAATTAATTTCTCTCTGATGGAAGCCAGTGGTAAGCTTTTTCCTTTACAAAGAACATTACATTATTGGTATTGTAATCTATTGTGGAAAAGAAACATTGACTCTTTTTAAATTTCTCCACTAAAAGAGTTATTCTCTTACTAATCAATTCCAACTTCCAGGCAGACACACAACGGGAATGAATGTTTTTGTGGTTTGTGGTTAATTGTCATCAGAACCTTGATTTTATCTATTAACACTGGCTCGCATTCTATTGCTATCAGTTCATTGGGGTTTGGATCTTGACTTGACTATTATTTGGGGTCTTGGAACTGGACTTGATCCATCAAAATTCCTATCTTCTTTTCTTTTTCATGTTCTTTCTCTTTTTCATTTCCTTTTCATAAACCCAATGAGTTTTCAGAAAGGAACGAACAGAAAACGGTGGCGAATGGAAAAACGGTTTAGAACTAATGTGTCTACAATTAGAACTGTATGCCTTTTGCTGAGTCTGTCACAGCGGAGTTGCGCAAAAATTCCCAAGCCAAACCACGGGCTTTTGAACCAATCGTGCCGGACCTCGGGCTAGGCCGAACCCGATAGCTCACTTCAAGACCCGGCGGTCTTAGCGGTCTGATTAAAAGTTGGTTCCGCAAACCTCGGCTGATCCTGAATACACACTTCCAAGTCTGCGCTTGTCCTATCGAATCAATGTTGTTTATGTTACTCGCCCACGTTGAACACAATAGATGGCTCCTTTTTTACACACTCAAAAGATCAGATCTTTGGAGCTCCATTCTTATACTTTCCATTCCTTCTTGACCAATGGCCAAATGCCCGGTCAATGGCCAATGGGCGGCCAACACAATTGGCCCAGAAATGCGGTTAATGGCCTGCCATTGGCCGCTTCGTAAAACGCCCAAAACTAGGATAATGCTGAAAAGTTTAGGGTCCGTACACTATCGCAAGCGCAACGCAAAGTTGAATTTTATGCTGGTGTTGGACTTTTCCTCCACAAAAGCAACGCCAACCAACAAACCAACCCAATTCGTCTGGAAGGCATCGCCCTACTCAGTTACAAATTCGATTTGCTTCGATTCAGTTTTGAGTGCGAATCCATCCAGTATCCACCCGCGTAGGGTGTAGGTTGAAAATTTGCTGGAATGCTGGAATTTGCTCATGTTTTGCTGGAAATTCAC